>CM066040.1:180990831-181248331 GCA_033557465.1 Ichthyophis bannanicus | reverse complement strand
GGACCCAAAATTCAAAGGATTTATGCTTCTAACTTTGATAGTTATGCTCCAAAATTGGCCTCTTTGAAAATTTACTAAAACTGAATAACTAAATTTTTCCTTAAACTTTCACTAAACTCCTACATTTAGGAACATAAAAAGAGGGTAGCAACACGGGCAGATTAGGAAGGGGGGAAAAAGTTAGGAGCTAAGTAGTGATTTTTAGCACTACTTAGCAACTAAATTAGGCTCATAAATCTAGACTGTGCTCTCCCTGAGTTCAGACACATCTTTATTTCCTGGGTCTGCTCCTGCTTTCCCATCTCCTGAAACCCTTGTCATGGTAGTCACATATTCCTCCACAGTCCACATGAGATTCTCTTAACATCTACCTGCTCTGAGCTCCAGTAGTTCAACAAGGGTCACATCCATATGTGGTGCTTCCTGTGTTCAGCTTGGAACCTCAGAGATCGTATGCTGGATGGGAGAGCCAGACACTTTCCAGCAGCCCTGAACATGGAAGCATGCATTCATACTAATCCATTGCATTTTGGCCTGCCTATCCGATACTGCTCCATTGGCCAAGGAATGCTGTGGAAGCAAAAATGTGTAATAAAGACTTTTTCCAAGTACATTCATAGCAAAAAACCTGTGACAGAATCAATTGGACCATTAGATGATAGAGGGGACAAGGCCATAGCAGAGAGACTGAATGAATTCTTTGCTTCGGTCTTTACTGAGGAAGATGTAGTAGTGTTACCCATGACTGAAATGGTATTTAAAAGTGATGCTGCAGAAGAATTGAAAGAAATATCGATACACCGGGAAGATGTATTACAACTATTTGATAAACCGAAGAGTAGCAAATCACCTGGACCAGATGGTATTCATCCAAGGGTATTGAAAGAACTGAAATATGAGATTGCAGATCTACTATTAGTAATCTGTGAACTATCATTGAAATAATCTGCAATACCTGAAGATTGAAGGATGGCCAATGTAATGCCAGTTTTTAAAAAGTGTTCCGGGGTGATCCGGGAAACTACAGATCTGTGAGCCTGATGTTAATACTGGGAAAAATGGTAGAAACCATTATAAAGAACAACATTACTGAACATGAAGATAGTCATGGCTTAATGGGAGACATTAACATTCAATAAATGAGCAGGAGGAAAGCCAAAGAATGTAGGAAACAAACAGAGCTTGGGGGAGGGGCAATATATCCTTTGTTCCACCCTTCAAACTCCAGCCATCCTCTCCTGTGACCTTTTCCTGTTCCTGCCCTGCTACGTTTTTGGCCCTACACAGTCTAATGCTCCCACTTGGTATAAAACAGAGGAATTTTTTTTATTATTGTCATGAAGAAAGGGATCTGTGATTTTCTCAATTCCTGCTCAATTCAAAACCTTGTCTGCAGCCCCTCTCAATAGCAGAACTGCCAAGTGAAAGCATTTTTTAAGATGGAGGTTTTCAGCTTGTGGTAGCATTTCCCACCTCAACTTTGTCCCCTTTCCTTGTTCTTTCAATGGAATACTTTATTTACAGTACCTCAATGATTGCATGCTGGAAAAATGGGAAGATACCAATTGCTACCCCACAACTGAGTCAGCCCAATTAGGAAATAATGGAGGTCATTTTAGAAGGGTTAGAAAAGTCGCCACTTACATGGATATACTGGCAGCACGTACAGATTTCAGAGGGGCATAGTTTGGGGGTGGTGTGTACTGCCCATTTTACAAGGGGACCACACATGTATTTCAAAATATGTTCCTAGCCTCATTTACACCTCCTCTGAATAATACACAAATGTTAGTAAATGGCTCATTTGGACCTGGGGTTTGGAGGAGTGACTGGGGGGCAATTATGCTTCTCTCTCTAACCTTAAAAACCACCTCAAAAGCCAAACATTTGATGTTTAGACCTTAGCTCTTAATTGGCTCCTCTTATATGTGTAATTTCGCAAGATCCACCACCCTGAGTGAAGCCGCTCTTTTTCTGCATGTGTAACATGGCTGTTCCTTCTGTATGTGCTGGCAAATACCTGCACACTCCTGCATGCCCTTAAATGTATTTTATAAAAGGCTCAGTGAACCTTTTGTAAAATACCTGGGAAGGTTTGACTATACTTACTTGGATGTCCCTTTTCTTGACCTAGATGCTCTGTGTAAAATGAGGCTTCACTGGGCAGCAGCCAATAAACAATTTTCAAATCTTTCTGTCTGTAGTTTGAATCTATTCTCTTTCTTTTCTTCTCTTGGCTTTCACTTAGTTTTCACTTAGACTCTTCATGCTTTCTCTTTTAAAATGTGTTTTCATGGCTTCCTTACATTTCTGTTCTTTTTCCTCCCTGTTTTTCTATCTATATGCAGGCTGTCTGTCCACAGCTTAGGAGTCTCACCTCCTCCTTCTCTCTTCCACTTCCATCCCGCTCCTCACTCCTTCCTGCCTCTTCCCTTTTCTCAGCTCATCTTCCCTATAAGCTCCTCTGTGTCTCACACAGCTCCACTTCCAGTTCTGTTCACTTCCCAGAGCCTCTCTCCCTCTTAAATCTCCTTTGCCTAACCCCTCACCGACTTTTCTTCCTGTCACAGTTCATGCCCCCTTTCTCAGCATCTCTGCCTCTTTCTCAGCTTGTATCCACTTCTAACTTCTCTTTCTTCCTCTCCCAGCCCCACCTTCCTTTCCATAGCCCTACTATCAACTCCTCTGCCCAGTCTCCTCCCTTAGCCCCTCTCCTCTTCTCTCAATCAGGATTCCATTTTTCAGTTACTCTCGCAGACCCCAGAGAATACCCTCCTTAAGAACCAGCCTTCCCTTTTTCTTACTTCCTCTTCTTTATAAAGTTACCAACCATCCCGTATTATATGGGAAAGTCCTGTATTTTAAGGATTTGTCCCTGGAATCGTATGGGATGCCTAAATCAAATGTCTCCTATCTTAAAACATGTGCCCCACTCCTAAACTGCTCCACATTTGTACCAGCGGACTTCTCCACTCCAGTTGAAATTTTCAAAGCAAAACTATTTATATGAGACTGTTTCCATCAGAGACACAGAAACATATACACATGCATGCACCCTGTTGTACTTCAGTCACACACGCGTGTAATGCATTCATTCACCCCTTCCCCACTCTCCAAATCAGGTACACACATGCACACTAGCACTTTTCAGACAGTCAGATTCTGTCTCTGTCCATTGGTGCTGTGCTGCTTCTGCACTCTTCTACTTCAGTGCCCCCAGTTCTTGCTTTTGCTACCAGTCCTTTTTCTCAGCCTGCAATAGCCTCCTCACACTTTACCCCATTCCTCTTACATTTCTACACTATCTCAGCAAACCCACTCACCTCTACCAAGAAACCCACTTATTCTACTGACTTTCTCCCGTACCCTGTGCAGAAAATCAATCAATCCTTCCCGTGACTAGTACAGCCTGTCCATTGGCTGGAATCTACCACTTACTCTGCACAGTGAGAGAAGAGCACTGGCAAGCTATAGAGCTAAACTCTAAAAAATACCCAGACAATTTAGACGTCATTCTGACTAAGACGGCTACTTTACGAAGTTGTAGAATCCTAAAATAATTTAGATGGCTGGCAATCCTAAACTCCTGAGTCCTCGGCACATCTGACGAATCTGGCTCTGCTTCCTCCCCAGGGCCCAGGGGACACATCAGTCAGACACAGCCAGCCCATAGGAAGCAGGGCGAGGTGGGAGCCGTAGCTAGGACACAGAATTTTAAAAATGTTTACCAGGTTCCAATGCTCCAAATGAAAGATGCTTTTCAATCATGAACGAAGTGTGGTCTACAGAAAAACCCAACTGCATGTAGAGACTCTCAAATGTCTAATGATTGTAAAGTACAATTTTGAGTTGAGTTGCCCAGAAACCTTTAATGATCTTAGTGGAAATGTTGCTATTTTGAAGAAAATTCACTCTGTAGAGAAGTACAAGTAGTCCTGATTGGCACATTTGTAAGTAAAGTTATAAACCTAGTCTACTGATAAAAAATTGGGTTACAATTAAAATTGTAATTATAAAACATATATATTTTTTATTTTCCTTAACTTTGAATCTCCTGGCTTGATTGATTGTCCAGTATTTGGACTTAGAAAAGATGGTCAGTTTAGGACCTCTTTCAACCCCTAACTTACCATCCTCATATGTCCTCTGACCCTCTCTTAGCCCTTTTTCCCCTTTCCTCTATCTCTTTATCAGTTCCTCATTCCATTTTTCATTCCTTTTTCTGGTATCTTTCTCACCACCTCTCTCACTGTCTATGGCAGTCCAAAGACAGGAAGCCTGACTGTCCTATGCTGCTGTTGCTTTCTTCACTCCCTGCAGCCTATTGGTCTGATATTTCTTAGCCAGCCAATAGGCTGCAGAAGAAGGCGGAAGCAGAACTACTTCCATCTTGTTCTCCCCTATGGCTTTGCTGCATAGATTTTGACTAAAAGCAGTATAGGAGAAAATACCGACGGTTCTCAAACACCCGGAGCACAAATGGAGATCATCTCTATGCTACAATTCAGATGGAGATAGACTGAGGAGCATCACAAGGCAGCATTTCTTCTTAGGGAGGGCGGTGGGTATCTACAGCCTCTTAAAGGTGGCAGTAAGGGCAACAAGAATAAGTGAAATCAAGAAGCATGGACAGCACAGAGCACCCTTAGTGGACAGGATCAAATAGTGTCGGATACAGAAGTAAGAAGGGAGAAAGGGCAACTGAGATAGGCCTTGCAGTCATTACCTACTATCATGTTCTGCGTATATTTCTACACTTTTATCTGGATTCACATTCTTGTGCTTTCTATTCTTTCCAACTTAATAGAATGATGGAAAGAAGTGCTAAGGAGTGGAGAATCTCTGTCCATCTATCCACCAGGTTGTCCATCTGAGGCACAATAGCTATCTGAAAATGGAATGGGACCCAGTTTGTCATGGGGAAAAAGCGAGGCAAAAATATACTTCAAATTTGAAAATGGGCCAGAGTGGTCTGCAGATTCCAGAGAAATAATGTCCCTCAAAAATGGCTCAGTGCATTTCAAACTGTTCACCTGGCCACAGACATACAGCCAACATAAACATACACACCCCACACATATACATTGATACATGCATACACAGACACACACAAATACATACAAGCACATCTAGATACACACACAGAGGGGTTGGAAATAATTCCAGGAGGCATTCTCCATGTGCTTTTGTATCCACGTACCTCCCACCCCCTGCTGGATTGGCTCTTAGTGTTTCAGATGTGCATAGGCAGCGGAAAGGCAGAGGCCATGGCCCCACTAATATTTTTCTCAACAAAGTATGAATAATAGAGAGCTTGGAGGCAGGGTTGGGGATTGATTTGTTTGGTATTCTGCTAACTCGGGGAGAAAAAGCTGTAAAGAAGATGGTTAGAAATCTCCTTTTCACTGAAAGGCAGAGATGAGAAGGATCTCAGCAAAAGTTATGGTCATTGCTCGGAACAGTTGCCATGCACTTCTAATCTCATCTACTTAAAAGGGGAGCTCTCACTTATTTGTCTGGAATGTTTTTCAAAAGGCAGAAACTTTGGCAATTATCCCTGATGGAAAGGGCGTTAACTATTCATTAATGCCTTGCCCAAAGGTCTTGAAAGCCTGAGAAAAAGTATTTGGAATTTAACACAGGTGTAGACATTACCTGACAATAAAATGTGCACTCCAGAGTTTATTATTGCTATTACATGTACAATTAAGTGTGTTTCAGGCCTTTAACATGCTTCTAAAAGTAGCAAAGGGATCAAATTGTAGAGTTTCTCATTGGTATTTGTGTTATTTGAAGAACACACCTGGAGATATAAAATAGTAGGGGAAATATTCCTGATTCGATTTGAATTCATTTGGGCTTTTATTTTTCAAAATTTTGGACTTCCTTTGGTTTGCTTCACACATTCATTCTAATAAAATATTTTAATGTACATCAAGCTATTTTAACATGCATTACTAATGTGCTATCATCCCACCTCAGAGGATTAAGAGCAAGCAATCCACTTGTAAATGTGCATTAAGAACATAAGAACATAAGACATGCCATACTGGGTCAGACCGAGGTCCATCAAGCCCAGTATCCTGTTTCCAACAGTGGCCAATCTAGGTCCTACGTACCTAGCAATATCCCCAAAAGACACAGGTTCCATAATGCTTGTACTGGGTCAAGCATTGATATCCTGGGTCCCTTTTTAATAGTGGTTTATGGACCTTTCCTCCAGGAACTTGTCCAAACCTTTTTTAAACCCAGCTATACTAACAGCCCTTACTACATCCTTAGGTAACAGATTCCAGAGTTTGATTACACGTTGAGTGAAAAAATATTTTCTCTTATTTGTCTAAAATAGTTTACCCTGTAGCTTCATTACATGTCCCCTAGTCTTTCTATATTCTGATAGCGTAAACAATTGATCCACGTTTATCCGTTCCACTCCATTCATTAATTTATAGACCTCTATCATATCTCCCCTCAGCCGTCTCTTTTCCAGGTTAAAGAGCCCTAACCTTTTTAGCCTCTCTTCATAGGAGTAGCCTTCCATCCCCTTCACCAATTTGGTGGCTCTTCTCTGTACTTTTTCTAATAACGCTATGTCCTTTTTAAGATACGGTGACCAGAATTGCACACAATATTCAAGGTGCGGTTGTACAATGGAGCGATACAGAGGCATTATAATATCCTTTGTTTTATTCTCCATCCCTTTCTTTATGATACCTAGCATTCTATTTGCTTTCTTGGCCGCCGCTGCACACTGGGCGGAGGGTTTTAACATGTTATCCACGATGACTCCTAAGTCCTTTTCCTGGGTGGTGGTTTCTAATGTGGAGCCTTGCATCGTGTAACTATAGTGTGGGTTGTTCTTTCCTAGGTGCATAACTTTGCATTTGTCCACATTAAATTTCATCTGCCATTTGGATGCCCAGTCTTCCAATTTATCCAGATCCTCCTGCAGTTTTCCACAATCCTCTTGGGTTTTAACAACTTTAAACAGTTTTGTGTCATCTGCAAATTTGATAACCTCACTAGTTATTCCCTTTTCCAGGTCATTTATGAATATGTCAAAAAGTAGCGGACCCAGTACAGATCCCTGGGGTACTCCACTATTCACTTTTTTCCATTGGGAATATTGGCCATTTAGCCCTACCCTCTGCTTTCTATCTTTTAACCAGTTCCCGATCCACAATAGTACACTGCCTCCTATCCCATGACTTTTTAGCTTTGCCAAAAGTCTCTGATGGGGGACCTTGTCAAAAGCTTTCTGGAAGTCCAGATACACTATATCAACCGACTCACCTTTGTCTACCTGTTTATGCACACCTTCAAAGAAACATATCAGATTAGTAAGACAAGATCTTCCTTGTCTAAAGCCATGTTGGCTGTCTCCCATTAGGCCATGACTATCTACATGTTGTGTAATTTTGTTCTTTATGATGGTTTCTACCATTTTCCCTGGTACTGACGTCAGGCTCACCGGTCTGTAATTTCCCGGGTCACCCCTGGAACCTTTTTTAAAAATTGGTGTTACGTTGGCGACCCTCCAATCTTCAGGTATTACAGATGATTTTAATGAAAGTTCACAGATTACCAATAGCAGGTCTGCAATCTCATATTTCAGTTCTTTCAACACTCTGGGATGTATACCATCCGGTCCAGGTGATTTGCTACTATTCAGTTTATCAAATAGTTGTAATATATCTTCCCGGTGTAGTGATATTTCTCTCAATTCCTCTGCAGTATCACCTTTAAATACCCCTTCAGTCATGGGTAACATCCCTACATCTTCCTCAGTAAAGACCGAAGCAAAGAATTCATTCAGTCTCTCTGCTATAGCCTTGTCTCCTCTTACTGCCCCTTTTACCCCTCTATCATCTAACGGTCCAATTGACTCTCTCACAGGCCTTTTGCTACGAATGTACTTGAAAAAGTCTTTATTTTGTGTTTTTGCTTCCGTAGCAAGTTTCTTCTCAAATTCCCGCTTTGCCTGCCTTATCAATGCTTTGCATTTAACTTGCCAGTGCTTGTGTTGTTTCCAGTTTTCATCATTTGGCTCTTTTTTCCATTTCCTGAAGGTTGCTTTTTTGGCAGCAACAGCCTCTCTGACCTCACCTTTAAACCATGCTGGCAGTTTTTTGGACTTTCTTCCACTCTTCTTAATGCGTGGAATACAGCTGGTCTGGGCTTCGAGGATAGTATTTTTAAATAACACCCAAGCTTGCTGTAAGTCTTTAACCTTTGGAACCGCTCCTTTTAGTTTTTTCCTAACTATATTCCTCATTCTATCATAGTCTCCCTTTTGAAAGTTAAAAGGTAATACTGTGGATTCCTTTACTATCTGTCCTCCACTAATTAAATCAAACATGATCATACTATGATCACTATTGTCAAGTGGTCCCAACACCCTTATTTCTTGCACCAGATCTGGCGTTCCACTAAGGATTAGGTCCAGTATGGCTTCCCCTCTGGTCGGTTCATGAACCAGTTGCTCCAAGAAGCAGTCATTTATTCCATCTAGAAACTTTATCTCTTTAGCTTGTCCTGCCGTGACACTGACCCAGTCGATACCGGGGTAATTGAAATCACCCATTATTACTACTCTGTTGTGACTTTTGTTAGCTTCCTTGATTTCTTTGAGCATTTCATCATCCATTTGTCCATTCTGGCCAGGCGGTCGATAGTATACTCCCACTGCCATCGCCTTCCCCTTCATAAATGGGATTTCAATCCATAGAGATTCTACAGCAAATTTTGTTCCCTGCAAAACTTTAATCCTTTCTGACTCAATGCCCTCTCTAACATAGAGCGCAACCCCTCCACCAATTTGATCAGCTCTATCATTACGATATAGTTTGTATCCAGGTATCACAGTATCCCACTGGTTATCCTCCTTCCACCATGTCTCTGAGAGTGCAATCATATCTAACCTCTCATTTAGTGCTATATATTCTAACTCTCCCATCTTATTGTTTAGACTTCTAGCATTGGCATACAAGCATTTTAGAGACTGTATTTTATTCATATTAATCTGGCTATTGGTAGGCAGGGGTAATTTGGAATCTTTATGCTCTGTCTGCTCCTTACTCAAGGGCATTTGGGCTACTATACCCCCTTTTGGAACCTCACTGCTTTTGGTAGTATCCCTATTTGCACCCTATTTGCACCCACATTATGGAATTCCCTACCTCCGGACCTAAGAGGACATTCGAACCAGAGTGAATTTCAGAAGACATTAAAAACATACTTTTTCCAAGAGCACTTAACACAACTTCAGCCCCAGAGACACAAACTATTACCTAGCAGCCTCTAGACTGAGCAACCTTCTAGAAACATTGAGGCCAATTGTGATCGGGGCACATCTGGCCCATTTGGATGTCCAAAATCTGGATGGGCCAGATTTGCACCCAATTCTGCACCTGTGGACATAAAGCCCCCACCCTGTCTAATCCTCCCAATGCTCCTGCATGGACCCTCAGTGCCATGGCGTCCCATCGCCATGGCACCGGGACACCATGCCGGTGCCTCGCACAACTTTCACATTGCTTTTCTTTGCCACCTGACCCCCGGAGGGGCCTGCCAAGGCCAGGATTGGGCAGCAGGAATCTTCCTACCCTGCTCACCTGGTCAGGGGGAGGGGGGTTCTGCCACGATGGCTGCAAATGTCGGGGGGACTTATTCCACCTCCAAGGTGCAAAAAGTCCCCTGTCTATCTCCTGAAACCCTGACATACAGGGGAATGACCAGAATCGACCCTGTATGAATGGGGTCATGAACCCACCTCCACCCCACCCATCCTCTCCTTCCACCTCCGTCCAAAGCTCCCCGCAAGAATCAGTGAGTGAGAGAGCAACTGGATGAAGATGAGGGCTATGAAAGAGAGAAAGAGAGAGAGACTGGATGAAGTGTGAGGGGAGGGAGTTATGAGATATAGAGAGAAACAGAGAGACTAGGTGAAGCCTGGGGGAGTTATGAGAGAGAGAGAGAGAGAGAGTGACAAAAACACTGAGTGAAGCCTGGGGGTATTATGAGAGAGAGAGAGAGAGAGAGAGAGAGAGAGAGAGAAACTGAGGGAAGTCTGTGGGGGAGGAGATTCACGAGAGAAAGAAAGACTGGGTGGAACCTAGGGTGGGGTCATGAGAGAGAGAGAGAGAGAGACACACACACACACACACACACACATACACACACACAGATGCACACAGCTTTTGACATTCATCATTACATATACACACAATAACACACACACACATGCACAAACTCAATTTGCGACAGTCCCCAAAACACATACACATTTGTGTGCAACTATCGACACTCCCCTTAATACACATACACAAATGAATGCACGCATCCCCCACTAGTCACCATGGCACATACATGAATGCACACAGCCCTAGACACTCCGCATCACACACACACACATGTACATACCTCTTGACACACCCACACACATGTGAATACACCCTGACACTTCCCATGACATACACTCTCATGCATGCAGCTCTGACACTTCCCCTGACACATGACACAGACATCCATGCATGCACCTCTCAGCATACACACACACACACAGCCCCTGACACTCTATATGACATAAACACACATGCATGCACTCCATGACACTTTCTATGAGACATACATATGAACCCCTCTGCATGCCAGATTCTGCAATTGGGGGAAATGTGGCATTATGTCACACTTTTCAACTTGTTTTTCTGTAGGGCCCATTTCATGCACTGCGGCCTAGTTACTAATAGTGTGTGCTAATGACATTAATGCATGGTAAAGCATACGCTATTAATTCTAGCTATAAAGGACTTAATATGTTAATTTGTAGGTTAACACATGTTAAATCGGTCTAAGATGTAGTACATTTTTTAAGGAGCACTAATGAACTGAATGCAGAGCTGGCCCAAAAGCTGGTTCAAGGCATTGGCGCTCTAGCCAGATCTTAAGCATTATGTCCCCCTGGCTGTCAGAATCTATTGTTTAGCATCGAATGCCTTGCTCTTTGCCCCCCCTCTCGACGCTGCCACCCTAGGAAAATCTAATGGCTGGGCCAGCCCTGACTGAATATGCATATTACAAGCAAATTCATAGTGACATGATAAGTGATGACAGAGAAAGACCATCTGACCCATTCAGTCAGCCCAGTTATCCCGTCCACATTGCTACAGATACATCTTCATTGTCAGCTACAATGAAAGTAATTCTCAAAGCCACTTTGGTGGGTAGAAGCAGCGCTTTATCCATAGAAATGAGCTATTAAGAAACTGAAAGTTACACACGGGCAGCCTGCGTGCATGTCAATTTACCCTCAGGCTGAGGAAGAGTTCCTGGGGGCAGAGGTGGGGTGGCATTTGGAAACATTTGCATACTTTTGCATTTTCAAAAGTGTCCATGTATTTTACCTCAGAAGAGTTGTGTACATCAGGCAGCAGGCGTAAAGGCAGAACATAATTTTCCCTGGGTAATTTTCAAAGCAAAAGTACATGTGGACTTTTGCTTTCAAAATCCACCAGAATTGGGACTTCTGATCCTTGGTGTTTATCATTTGGAAGTTTAGGGGCTTATTTTTGAGGCAATTAAATGCTTTACCAGCATCAGAAAAATATGGGTTTATTAGTGTATTTACATTGCAAAAAAAAAAATTTGTGGATTTTTAGGTGGATTCAATTCAATGACAAAAATCACACTTTTCCAGCATCAACCCCTCCGCTTCTCCCAACATTAATCCCCCCTCTCCAAACCTCAGCACCAGTATCAGCCCCTCTTTCTCCGAGCTCCAGCAGCAGTACCAACACCCCTCAGCAACAGCACCTCTTCATCTCAGCATCGACCTCCCTTTGTCTCTGCTCCAACTTTGAACAGAGCTGTAGGAGCTTGTGCCCTGTGCTGCAGCTCTGTGCTGCTGCTTCCCTGCTACCACAGGAGGATTTAAAAAAATGAAAGCAGTGCCTGTTCTTGCTCTTCATACCCTACTGTGGTACCCAGAAGCAGTGGCAGGAGCAAAGATACAGACTCCCACTGTTGCAGAGACACTCCAGCAGCAGCAGCAACAGACTGGCTTAATGACATCATCTAGCTGTGATGGCAGCTGCAGGATGACATCATCGGATCCCACAGCGGTGGCATTTTCAGGTTTCTTTTTTGTTATAACTGAAAATCAGAAGCACTAAGCATAATTCACATAATGAAAAGTAGGTGCATAATTTTCCTAAATGCCTTAATGGGAAGCTTTCTCCTTATCCAGAGCAGTCTTTTGGTCCTCCTCCTTTGTAGTCCCCCATCTTGGGTAGAAGAAAGTACCAGATCTCTACTTTATTCCTTTCAGCACCAGGGCCAGTGCCAAGGTGCCCACGGGGAATCTCATCCTTTGCACCCCCTGCTCTAGCCCTTTCCAGGCCGAGCCCAAAACTCTTGGGATCGAAAATTCTGACTAAATATTCCTATCAAATAGTATATAATACATGACCATAGCAGAAGGAAGATCACTATTAGAACATATTGAATAAGATGGGCAAAATTTTCCTGAAATATGCAAGAATTAACCCGGCTGCAGAATGTGGATTAAAAATTTAAAGGAGGCCTTGAAAGGGTTAGTCCCCCTCCTATTGCTGCTGCTGCCACCCCTCACTAGGACGTGCAGTGGTGGCACTGAAGCGTTGGAGTTACCTTCAGCTCCAGCACTGTGGTGCCATTTTGCTTCTGCTCCCCTTTGATTCCACTTCCTGTTTGTCTGGGGACAGAAGCCACTTTTACTCCAATGTAAAAGGAAGTGGAATTGGAAGGGGGCAAAAGCATGATCGGCACTGCAGTGCCAGAGCTGAAGGTAACCTGGACACTTTGGTGGTGTTTGAAAAGCATTGCCACCATTGCTTGTCATTGTGAGGGGTGGAAGCAGCGGCAATGGGTGCCCCCAGAGGTCAGGCACTCTAGGCAACCACCCAGTTCACCTAATAGTAGCACCAGCCCTGCCCAACGTCCATCATTCCTATGCCTAACCACAAGGCTGTGTAATAATCTAAATAGCCAGCAATAACAATGTGGCCATTGTCCAAACATCTGGGTTCCTACGTCCCTATGTAGCCTGCCAGAAAGACTTGGCTACATGGGCACCTGCATTTACACTGTGACTTCCAGTTAATTATAGACCTTGTAGCCTGCTAAACAGACCCAGCTACGATCATCACAATATTCTCTAAATAGTTATTATTACTTGTGAGCCTCCCAGTTCCTTGCATCTTCTGTCAGACATATCAGGCAATGAGATCTTGCATTTCCACTGGGACTTTGCGTTATTGTAGAGAATGCAGCTTGCCATGCAGACAGAGGCCAGGAGTTGGACATAGGCAATGTAGGCAACTGCCTAGGACACCAAGTTTTGAAGGCACCAAATACCTGGGCTAACCAGGAACTTGATTCCTCTTGCTTGAGGAGCATGCTCTATGATCCCTGGTGGAGAAAGCTGCCCTCCCTACTGCTCTCTGGACCTGCCTATGGACACCAATATCTTAAATTTGCCCTTACACAGATCTAACTGATAGTTGATTCTACTATTGCAGCTTGCCAAGCAACCTACCTGTGTTAACCTCTAGGACTTCTAATATTTCATATTCACCCCTTTACCATACATTCTGACAGACCCAATACCCATTCTTAAACCAGGTGTGTACAACTCTATGAATTCTTAAATACAGCTACGTGCTGCTAGGTTGTGCAGTTTTCATTCTCCACTTTTAGCTACGAAGGATCCTCTGTGCTTATTCCAAGACCTCTTAAACGTCACCATCCATCTTGAGAGAGCATTTCAAGCTTCCACCATCCTGACACTTCTCCTCAGTCCATCCCTTTGGAAGCTAGTATCATGACTCTGTTCTAGATCATTCTTTCCTTTAGAGCAGGTTTGCTTGTTGGGCATTGTCCAATAACTTTCAGATATTCGAATGTCGTCTCTCCTTTAGGGCATACAATAGGTTAGTATTCTTAATAGGGGATATGCGTGGGACAGGGAGGTGGTTCAGAAGCGGAGGGAGGTTTGGAAGACAGTTTAACACTGATAAAGTATGAACTAATTTCTTGAAAACCCTTAATCTGTTCATGTCTCTTGACTTTTTAGCTTTGTAAACTGGTGGATGTAGTCCTGAAGAACAGTTGCCGACTAGACTATGCAGCAGTGGAAATAATACATTGTGCACATGCCATTACTCTACTATGAAAAGGTAGATGACTTCTTCAATGTACTCTCACAGTTCTCTGTGATCATGGGGTGATAGTTAAGGTTGTCTGGAAGACTGAGTCAGCCCAGGTTTTATCTCAGTTGTGTCTTTGGACATGCAGTCTTGTTTGTCAGAAAAATTGGAATGACTTTTTCAAAGATACAAAGAAGCAGAATCAGAACTTACTCAAGCTGTCTAGTGGACATTGAGTCATCTGGTAACCCTAGTACAATACACATGCAGGAACATAAAATGGCTTTTGCTAGTCATTTCTTTATCTTCTTGTATGACAAGAAAGGCTCTCTTCCCCCATGACATACAAACATTTAAAAAAAAGGTTGGGGGTAAGCAGTTCTACCATAAGATTTTCTCAGTAATCCACAGGATAGAGGATAAGGTGGGAGAAAAAGGTGTCTTAGAATTGTAGAGATAGCTTGATCACCATAAGTTACCGTATCACTGATGACAAATGGCATTAAATCTGTTAAAGTGTGAACCATACTTTGTAAATAAATTAAAACATTTGCAAAAATAACACAAAGGGACAAGATTAAAGAGGAGCTGTTTGATAATGAGGTCATATACACGTGGGCTGTTATAAGAGATGCAGGGGCGTAGCCAAGAGTGGGCCTAGGTAGCCCATTGCCCTACCACTTTGGTTTCAGGCCCATCCAGTCAACAACAGCAGTACAGTCGAATGGATGAGAACTAGAAGCAGCGTTAACAGTCACATTGCTTTGTGCCCATCCATGTTAAACCCAGGCCATACCAAACAAAAAAAAAATCAGTCCTGGCTACACCACTGATGGAATGAACTATTTGAACATCCACTCAAGGAGTGGGCAGCCTAGTGGTTGGACTAATGGCCTAGGAACCAGGAAACTTTGGTTCAAATCCTGCTTCTGTCACTGATGTTTGTAAAGCAAGCCATTTTGAGAGCAACACCCAAAGCCCTTTCTATGGGTACAATGTTCTTTTATCCATGAAAATGGGCTTTTTAATTATGACCCATCATATATGTAGGTATAAGTGCACACATATGTCACCAACATGCATACTTCTACCTGTGTGTTTTAGGGAGCGTTTGCAGGGCAGGGCTAAGTTGGGGGAGAAAATGTCACACAATTACTAAAGTGTGTTTGCAGGATCGGCCCCAGAGTTAGTTCAAGGTGCTGATGCCCTAGGCAAACCTTAAGCCTTATTTATTTATTTATTTATTTATTTAACAAACTTTTATATACCGCAACCTTCCGATGATCAGGAGCAGTTTACATATAACAGTTAAGGAGACAGAAAAGGCATTTCTGTTTTACATTAAACAATATCATGAACTATGTACATTAACAATTGAACTTTTAGCTATTATACTTTGTAGAACTATGTACTATGTACTGCTTGAGGAGCATGCTCTATGATCCCTGGTGGAGAAAGCTGCCCTCCCTACTGCTCTCTTATGTCACTCCTGCTGTCAGAATCTATTATTTGGCTTTGAATGCCCTATCTTTGCTGCCCCACAGAAGCTGCCGCCCTAGGTGACTACCTAGTTTGCCTAATGGTTGGGCTAATGCAGGAATCAGCATGCGGTAATTGCTAGCCCGGGCTCATGTTGTTACCATGCAGGCATGACAATTTCCGCATGCTGATTCCCGAGTTAACTGCAGATGACATGATGGACGGTGACTGAATGGGTTAGGGAGTGGAGAGTAGAGAGTGGGTGTGGACAGTGCATTGCCGTTAGTAGGGCTGCACATAACATCACCTCAATGGGCAGTGCTATGTGCACCCGCATTAATTAGGAATGCTGCTGCTGCATCTTATTTATTTATTTATTTTATTTATTTGCATTTCTTATATACCGCACTATTTGCGATCAGCGCGGTTTACATAGAACAAACAGTATCCGACAATATACAAAAGTCAGGTCATTACATTGAACAGGAACAAGTAACTTGGACAACAGGGTAAACTATATACATATGCGATACATTGAGTAAGGTAAATTATATGTGTGTTCTGTGGGAGTGGGGTAATCTTAGGGGACTTTGCAGTGTGGTAATTGCTGGGATCATGGTGGCCATGCTCCTGACAGCGCATGACTTTTGTACTTGCTGTGCATTAGGTTTACTCAAAATGTGTATTAAGTGCAAAAACGTACCTCATCTAAGTCAAAAAGACCCTTAGTTTTGGATAGCCAAGCTAACTGCACAACACGCAGGTGCAAGTTTGTATTGGGTACTGTTGTGCGATACAATGATAAAAAAAATACATTTGTACTTTTTCTTTCATTCTTGAGGCAAGCCCCATGGATAGACAGCAGCTGTGAGATCTGCATGGCCAGTTTATTTATCAACTCTTACATTTCCCATGGGCTCAGATACCCGCTAAGACTGCAAGATTTACAGGACAGGGATTCATTGTACCTGGCTCTAGTTTGCTGAAAAATGCCCCAGTTTAGGGTGTCAAAAGCACACTAATTGCATGTGAATGTTATAAACACCTTGGCAGGACATAAATAGTAGCTTTGTGCACCTTTAGCACGGCAGAACCAATGTGGAAACCAGATCGCTGGTGATGCAGTGAAAAGTGACAATGGATATGAGTCTGAGTGAGTGAAAGCAAGGTGGACTGGGCTGGTTTTATTTTATTTGCAGAAGTTATTTGTATTTATTGTAAAGCCTTACATACCGCAAATATAGATTATCATCCATTCCATGCAAAGTGAATCAAAGTGGTCAACGTGATGACAGCACTACCTCTCGCAGCTATCCATTTATTTTTAGGCACATTTCAATAAGCGATAGCACCTATTGTTAAGGCTCCAACAGTTTGTTGTTTTGTCTGTCCATATGCGTAGGGTTCTAGAACCCTAAAGCGCAAAGAACCCTATGGATTCAGACTAGGACACGCAGAGTTAAGAAGCTTTTGGGAAAGAGTGCAGCAGCTGGCCTGTGGGCAGAAGAGGAGAGCAGGAAGAGGTGAGCCAGGCAGGTCGGAGGCCGGGAGGAGGGAGATGAGGAGAAGGCAGGAGAAATTTAAGGAGGCAGTGAACTTGGGAAAGGGGGAATGGAGGGAAGGGGATTGGGAGAAAGAGAGTGGGTCTGGGAAGGGGAACAGAGAGGGGCTGGAGGGGGGATGGAAAAAGTACAAAGGGTTGGAGGCTGAAGAGAGGAATGCATGGGGGCAACAGGCTACAATGTGCATATGCCAAAGGTGCAACCCTCCCACCAGCAGAAGACACACACATGCACCACCCACCTCCACACCATACACATACAGATACCCCACTCCCACAGAACACACACATAAGCACCCCACCCCCACACTATCTGACGAGAGACCCAAATAGATAGATAGCACAAATTATAAAGATACCTTATACAACCCCTTCTCCCATAAGGAAACTTTACCATCTCTCTTCAAACTCTCCCCCCACCGACATGTATGAGTTTGCAGATGGAGGAAGGGGAAACACACCGTTTTGTCACACTATAAGTATGCTATTTTCAACTGGTTTAAATGCCGTTTTGGAGGTTAATGGTGGCGTTTACTATGGGTAGCCATATACATTAGCCTTTTTTGACAAAAAAAAAATTCTTTCACGTGTGAAATCACATAGCCTATGCTTTAAAGCAGCACTTTAAAGAGATTTTTGATTATACAAATATTGATTTGAGCCATTAAAACTGACGACCTTGTGTTGACATTTCTCCCCCGCCCCTCTGCTCTCTGACCTGCTGACAAGGTTCAGAAAGCGTGCGACTGTAGAGGTAGTGTTCTTGCCCTTTGAGAAATTCAGGCAGGATGTCTGGCAAAGGCCGGCACTATACTGCTTTCTGAGAACACTTTTACTTTCCTTAAGTGCACAAAACTGTAGAAAACCCAAATAATAAACTGTCTCCTGTATGAAAATGGTTTTGTAAAGGCTTTTTACAGCAGCCTCCTCCTCGCTAAAGAATTGAAGTTTGCAGTTAGTTGGACTCTTTTTGAGCCTTAGCAAAAAAAAAAAAGTTTTCAAAATTGAATCCAGCCAAGCTAACAAAAGGCTTTTTAAAATGAATGAGCTATATGAGAAAATGCTAGTTTTTGCCAATTTTTCAGTTCCTCTTTCTTCTCCTATTTGTCTTGTTATTGGCAAAGCCCCAGTTTCCTGCAGTGGCTCCATGGCAAATATGATGGAAACCTTTAGAGAATTGTGCAGCAGTTTGCATTAATTTGCATTAAATTTACATTATTTAAAATGTCAAACAGCTTTTCTGGTTATCTAGCTATTTCATGTTCTCCTAAACACAACTGAATCAGAGTCTGTCGAGTCTGGACGATATAATTGGCAGTTGGAACAGTACTCTCCACAATGCTGCCATTGCTACTTGAAGGACTATAACAAATAATAGTAATAACTCGGCACCATGGTTCTCTGCACAAACTAGAGAGGAAATGGAAATCTACCAAGAACCAAGAAGATCTCAGAAACTATACCACAACACTGTATGATTATCAACAACAAATTAATACATGCAAGAAGCAATATCACACCAACTTAATAATGACATCCCTCAACAAGCCAAGGGAGTGATTTGAAATTGTTCACTCCCTCATCAAAGACCAGCCTTCGCCCAGTGAGGGAGACATGATTGACCCATAGCTTATAGCAGACTCCCTCAAACTTAAATTCAAGCTCAACCCAGAAATATCTCCATCCTTTGCAATAGACCCACCATGCACAATCCCCTCCTCGGACCTTTGGTGCTTCTTCCATGTACCTTCACTAGAACACCTGGAGAAGATAATAATGAGTATGAACACAACCATGTCACCCCTACACCCATGCCCGGTCTCTTGGATTAAGATCATGATTAAGCAACTCTGCCCTATTCTACGGAACATCACACAGCTATCTCTCAGTCAAAGACATGTACTTGCCATGCTCAAATATGCAACAGTTTGACTAGTCTTAAAAAATACAAGTGCTGACCCCAAGGATCCATACTCCTATTGTCCAATCTCAAGTCTCCCATTCCTGACAAAGATGATTGAGAAAGTGATACAATACCAACTACAGGATTGCATTGATAACCATTCTCCACTAGACCAAAGACAACATGGCTTCAAACCCCAACACAGTGTGGAAACACTTTAGGACAACCTTCTGCTAGGTCTAGATAACATTAAAATGGCTTCCTTCTCATATTTATTGATATCACTGCAGCCTTTGACTCAGTTTATCATAATATCATGCTGAAATGGCTACAGGAAATAGGTCTCTATGGTACTACTCTCCAATGGTTCACCTATCCCATAGAAATATACAATTAAAATGTAACAAGGGCTTTTCTGATACAATAGATCAATCACAGGGCATCCCACAAAGATCGGCTCTGTCTACCAACCTGTTTAATATTTACATTCAGCCACTATGCAAAATTATCAATCCCTACAAGATACAATATTGAATTTATGCAGATGACATTATGGTATTTGCTCCATTTAACGTAGATCAACCCGATTTCTCTAATCAAATGTCATGTTTGAAAGCAATGGTGGATTGGTTATAACATCAAAACCTTAATATAAACTACAAGAAAACTGAAGTGCTCTTTGTAACCAGGAATACTTCCTTTATCTCACTGGAGTCCCTGAAATTCCTGCATAATGATATAAGAGTTAAACAACATGTAAAATACCTTGACATGCACCTTGAACGGAACCTATTCTTTCAAACACATATTACCAGATCCACAAAAGCGGCATACTTCAAGCTGAATATAGTGCAAAGGCTCAAGCCACTCCTCGACCAGACACATTTTTGCACAGTGTGTCAGGCCATGATTATGCCAATACTAGACTATTGTAATGTGATATATTAAAGACTCCCAAAACAAGCCACGTTCCCTTTACAACTAGTACAGAACACAACTGCTCAAATAATTGCATGAACTGCTAGAAATGATCATATTATTCCAACTCTGAAGTATCTCCACTGGTTACTGATAGACTCCTGCACCAAGTACAAATCATTACTCATAATCTTCAAAATCACCCATCAATTATATCCAGAATCACTTCAGTTACTGCTCACCAAGGATCCAGCTCTGAGAGTAAAAAGATCAATGCAACAGAATCAACTACTTACCCCTGCTATAAAAACCAGAGCCAGCAAGCAACATGTAAGTGGGCATTCTCAATTTATGCTCCAGAGATCTGGAACACACTTTCTGTGAACATAAGAGTGGAGTGGAGGAGTGGCCTAGTGGTTGGGGCAAGGTACTTCAGGTCGGGGGTTCAAATCCCACTAGAGGACAGCAACCTTGGGCCGGAAGGACTGGGGTTTCTAGTCCCACAGGTGCTCCTTGTGGTCTTGGGCAAGCCACTTAACCCTCCATAGCCCATGTTCCCTGTAAAATAGTTATCTCCAAGTTATAATGCCCTGTTCAATGTAATTTCAGTTTGTTCAATGTAAACTGCACTGATGCTGAATAGCACGGTATATAAGAGAATGTAAATAAAATAAAATAAATAAATAAATAAGAGAAATCAAAGAACTAATAGATTTCAGGAAGACCCTGAAAACCTTTCTTTTTCAGGAGCATTATGAACAACCAATGAATAATCCATACACTAGTAACTGATTTTCCCAGATCGTATAACCTCATTCCTCCTGGGTTGTACAATCACCCGGTCAACCAATCCACTTACTACCACCTAAGAATTCCCTTCCATAACACCTTACACTTAACACTTAACACACAAAAGAATATTTTCCACCACTGTCCTTGTGTACCCTACCCCTCTGCATTTATTGTTTCTCCTTATTGTAAATCTTGTACAGCATTAATTGTTACCCTCTGTTGTAAATCTTGTACAGCATTTTATCCCTTAACTCCAAGTTCGATTACCTGTTCAATGTAATTTCTAAAAGTTGCAATGTTATATGTAGACTGCTTTGAATGTAAGAAAGGTGGTATATAAAACTTGATAAATAAATACATTGATTTCTTCATTTCTTTCACCTTTTCAGGTTTACATTGAGGTAGAAATCCAGGCAGGGCTGAGAGCTGGAAGGGTTAAGTGAAAAACAATACACCCCTCTTGGTGAAATCATACCCTGGTACATTCTCGTCCCTCCCCTATTCCTTTGTCCTGCTGCTCTCTCTGTTTGCTAGAGATAACTTCTCTTCCTCTGCTTCGCTAGAGATCAGAGTACAGTAGACTTTCTCCAATCGGGACTACACTGTAATAAAGTAGGACCAATCATGAAGAAATGCAGTGAGGATTTGATAACATGTCTATATAGTCTGGATTATTTCTCTGGGCTGGGTCCAGCACTTGAAAACTATTTCTCTGGGTCTGTGCACATTAAAAGAACGGCTTGTTTCCTACCGAGACTCCTGGGTGTTTCTTTCTTCACTCGTTTTCCTGATACATTTGGTTCCCTGATCCGGCTGAGAAAGCGAGATAGGAAAGTAACGGTTTATCTTGCAGCCTCTAGATTCACTCGGTTTGAGCTGCAGGGGGTGGCGAACGCAGGAGAAATACTAGGTGCCCCCAGACAAATTGTTCTGGAGAGTATTAATTCCTGATTTGCCACGACTGCTGGCTTTTTCCGAAAGACACCTATGGACCCTTGCGGAGTTCAGGAAACAACCCATTGTCTCCGGAAGACTTTTGAGTGGGGTAAGTGACACAACGGGATCTGTTTCTGTATTTGCAATTCAGGGAAAAATCTGTCCTTCCTGCGGGAAGCAGGAGAGCCTGATCAGCTTTCGAGGGAACGCCCTAGTAGCCCACTAAGAGTTGGGTGAAACCGCGTTCCTCATAGTCAGACTGTTTTCTAGGGAATTGGGAGGGTGTCTATGTGTTGGTCTGTGCTTGATTTTATGTGTTTGGCACAATCAGAGGCTTGTGCAGTGAGCATGGACCCCTGATTAGTGCAGTTCCTGGCCAGGCGACCGCACCCAGGTCGCAAAAAGGAGGAAACGCCATTTTGTTAGTTACCCTTCTTGTGTCTAGGGCAGCAGGATTCCTCACCGTCTGTCTTCATTCCTTTCCCTTGCCGTTCCTTTGTTCTGTATTTTCAGAGACTGGTAGATAAGGGTGCATCTGATTCAAAATGCAGTCCCTTAGAGTGTATGCTAAAACATTTTCGCAAAGGATTCTCTGCAGATTATGGAGTTCATATGACCTACCTCTCTGTTACAGAAATATTGTCAGCATGAGTGGCCGAGTTTTAATACTGGTTGGCCCCGGGAAGGAACCTTTGATTATGACTTGGTTAGCAGAGTGCACACCATTGTAGTAGCTAACCATCTGGATCAATTCCCTTATATTGATTCCTGGCTGGATGTTTGTCGGCAGAGACCTAAATGGCTCAGGAGATGCTATGAGGAACACTGTCGCATACTTCTGTCTCGAAGTCCACAGGAAATGCAGCCTAAATTAAAATCAAACCTGCCAGTTTTAGTACAGGAGCCATAGACAGAAGAATTCCCTCTTCCCTGTGTTCTCCGGAAAATTCCCGTGACTCCAGCTAGTCAGCAGTCTCAGCAGGGACTCAGGCTAGTTCTCCCCCGCCCCTCTCTACAGATACTACTTTCTCTGATAGTCAAAAGAGCAGTGAGGCAAACATGCAAATGCCAATTTCAGATGTAGAACTGCTCAGCACTTCAGAAAGTTCCCTAAGTCCCAGATCTGAAGGAGGTCAGTCCCAGTTTAGTACACCTTCCGCCCCTGTACTAGAGCATTACGACCTCAGGAGAGACCACCACATAATATGTGCTAGCAAAGAGACTCCAGAAGTTAGTCTCCACCTACCCCTCCGAGAGGCTCGAGGACCAGCTGCCTTTAATGCCAAAGGAGAGCTCGTCGAAGACCCTCCAACTTTTGTGTATGTACCTTTTTCTACAACCGACTTGTTGAACTGGAAAACTCATTATTCATCCTATACTGATAAACCTCAAGCTATGATAGATTTGTTTTCATCTATTATTCAAACCCATCGTCCAACTTGGGCAGACTGCCGTCAGCTCCTTTTATCCTTACTCAGTACCGAAGAGAGATACTGGGTGACTCGGTCAGCCATGAAATGGTTGGAAGAGAACCCTCCAGGTGAACAGAATCCTCAGCAAGCAGCGATGAGAGATTTTCCTGACCTAGAACCCCACTGGGCTGCAAACAGTGATACAGGCCGCCTTGCCCTGGATCGCTATCATCGGGCTTTCCTGGAAGGCCTTAAAAAGGGGGGCCAGAAAGTGATGAATGTGGGGAAAATATCTGAGGTCCTGCAAACCCTTGATGAGAGCCCTGGCCAGTTTTATGAAAGACTCTGTGAATCTTTCCGTGTTTACACTCCATTCGGCCCTGAAGCACTTGAAAACCAGCGGATGGTGAATACAGCATCTGTGGGACAATCACAGGGGGACATTCGAAGGAAACTTCAGAAGCTTGAAGGTTTTGCTGGAATAAATATAACCCAGCTGATGGAAGCTGCTATGAAAGTATTTGTGAACAGAGATCAGGAGATGAAGCGTGAGTGTGAACGAAAGATGAAAAAGAAAGCTGATATGTTAGCAGCGGCGCTAGTTGAGAAAGGACACGGAAAGTCAACGTGGAAACCGAGGGGACGAGGCCTGTGTAGAGGAACCCAGCACGAATTGTCGGAGCAAAGACCATTGGAACGAGATCAATGTGCCTATTGTAGAGAAATGGGCCACTGGAAAAACGATTGTCCCAACAAAGGCGGCCGAAGTGATGTAGGAAGGGGAAACCATGGCCGACCAGCATTCCGAGGGCGAGTTGAAGGAGGAAGATATACTCGAAGACCAGCTGAGGATGCCGGCAAGGAGCGTGAGGGTCTAGCGGGGTTCATTGGATTGACCGCTATGGACCAGAACCAGGATGAGTCTTGAAAGACTAGAAAAGGGGACTGTTACTTCTGGAGAGAGATCTGCAATTGTGAGTATATACTTCTGGGAATTTTCTGAAAGGAATTCTTTTTATTAAAGCTAATTAATCTGTGAACCCACTATTTTTTGTTAAATCAGTCAGGGCCTAGTAGCAGCAGTTTAAGTTTACATTTAAAACACAGAAGAGAGCTTTCTGGTTAAATTTCATACCCAGCAGAGAGCTTGTAGTTTAAATTTCATAATAAGTTAGAGCCTAGCAGCAGCAAAGAGCTATAATTTAAATCAAATAATAATATAGCTTACCTCAGCAGCACAGGACAGGGTACTGTGTAGCAGCCCTCTTTTAATAAGTGTTATTTCCCTCCCTCCCTCCCTCCCCACACCCACCCACTCCTGGGATAATCGTAGCTTTATAGGTACTTACACATTTTAAAAGACAGGAGGTGCTCTCAGGTGAAGCTCGTTACCCAAATCAGTCATACACTAAGGACCTGAGATTAATTAAGCTTCAGGTGAACAAGGTATATTAAACGTATTAGGTACAGTTTTATTGGCAAACCTTAGTAAGTAAAGAACTTAAAGATCTAAACAAAAACTTAAAACTAAGATGCAGACAGCAGTCCAGCAGCGAGATGGGGGCTTTCCAGTCTTTTGCATTGAGTGTCACATGTATGATTTTCTCCCAGTTGGTGAGAGGTCTGTGTGCACTAGGTGCAAGGAGCTCTTTGCTCTCAGGGAACGAGTCCATTCTCTAGAGCAGTGATGGCTAACCTTTTTGAGCCCGAGTGCCCAAACTGCCGCACAAAACCAAAGAATTTCCTCAAAGTGCCAGCACGTCAATTAAAGCCTCATTTGCATAAGGTGCCTCATTTGCATAAATATTTGCATAATGTTACCATACACTAACTTTTAGTAAACATGCCTCTTAATGAGTATATGGATAAAGAAAGACTAAAAGGTTTCTACATTACTATAATCCAGTACCAACCGCCAGGCACATTAGGAACTACTACAAACGCTGCCCATTTAGAACCCATAGCAAACCCGCCGTATCCTAACAGCACTACCAGGACTCACAAAGCACCATACCCTAACTATCAAAAGGCAACACTGCAAATATTAAACCAATACATTTCAGAGAACAACAATACATGACCTACTGGGGAAAGAACAAGTGGCAATGTCAAATAGGAATTATATAAACAGAATACCTCAGCTCAGTTACACATGCAGAACAGACCATCACCAAACAAGGAATCACAATTTAGAAACAGGAAGACAATAATTAAACTGGGAACCCCAAAAGCCAAACTTGGAATATACAACAACACTGAAGAAATAAAACTATAAATTAATTTCCTCTTGTACTAAACAAAGCGCAAAAATTAATGATGCACATTTCCCAGAGCTGACATATTCCAGTTAATAAATTCAAAATAAAGAGATATTTTTCTACCTTTTGTGCATTTTTTTTCAGTTGCAATTGTTTCCAGACCCTTTATTCTGGTTTCTTCGTGTCTTCTGCTAACTCTCCATCTGCTGTCCATTTGTCCTTTCTTCTGTTTTGTTTTTTTTTTTCCATTCTCTCTCTACATCTGCTTTAACATACTAATCTTTCTCCTTTTGCTCTTTCCTCATTCCTATTTCATCTACTCAAAATTTACCCCTCCATCCTCAATCCCCACTTATTCTCCCAATACCCGGCCAATTGTAGATTTTTTATCCCTCCCACACAAAATATTTTTCCCCTCTCCATTTTACTCTCCCAGCCCCATCCCATTCTAATCCTCCCCCAACACCAGCTCCCTTCTAGTTCCAGCCTCACCCAGCATCCATTCCCTTCTAGTCCCTGCATCAGCCCATTTCCAGTCCTAGCCCCCCATCAGCCCATTTCCAGTCCTAGCAACCCCCCAACCCAATACCAGTCCTAGCCCCCCCCCCCATCAACCCACTTCCAGTCCTAAACCCCCATCACCCCATTTTCAGTTTAAGCCCCCCTATAACCCATTACCAGTCCTAACCCCCATTACCCCATTTCCAGACAGCCCCCATCAGCCCACAGCCCATTAGCAGTCCTACCCCCCCAGCCCATTATCAGTCCTACCCCCCCCCCGCCTGCCCGCCCATTAGCAGTCCTAACCCCCCCCGCCCATTAGCAGTCCTACCCCCCCTCCCTCCCTGCCCATTAGCAGTCCTAACCCCCCCTCCCTCCCTCCCTGCCCGCCCATTAGCAGTCCTAACCCCCCCTCCCTCCCTGCCCATCCTAACCCCCCCCTCCCTGCCCATTAGCAGTCCTAACCCCCCTCCCTCCCTCCCTGCCCATTAGCAGTCCTAACCCCCCTCCCTCCCTGCCCATTAGCAGTCCTAACCCCCCCTCCATCCCTCCCTGCCCATTAGCAGTCCTAACCCCCCCCTCCCTCCCTGCCCATCCTAAACCCCCCTCCCTGCCCATCCTAACCCCCCCTCCCTGCCCATTAGCAGTCCTAACCCCCCCTCCCTCCCTCCCTGCCCATTAGCAGTCCTAACCCCCCTCCCCCCCTGCCCTTTAGCAGTCCTAACCCCCCCCCCTCCATCCCTCCCTGCCCATTAGCAGTCCTAACCCCCCCCCCTCCCTCCCTCCCTCCCTGCCCATTAGCAGTACTAACCCCCTCCCTCCCTCCCTCCCTGCCCATTAGCAGTCCTAACCCCCCCTCCCTGCCCATTAGCAGTCCTAACCCCCTCCCTCCCTCCCTGGCCCTAAGCAGTCCTAACCCCCCCTCCCTGCCCATGAGCTGTCCTAACCCCCTCCCTCCCCCCCTGCCCATTAGCAGTCCTAACCCCCCCTCCCTCCCTGCCTCCCTCCCTCCCTGCCTGCCCATTAGCAGTCCTAACCCCCCTCCCTCCCTCCCTCCCTGCCCATTAGCAGTCCTAACCCCCCCCTCCCTCCCTCCCTCCCTGCCCATTAGCAGTCCTAACCCCCCCCCCCTCCCTCCCTCCCTCCCTGCCCATTAGCAGTCCTAACCCCCCCTCCCTCCCTGCCCTGCCCATTAGCAGTCCTAACCCCCCCTGGCAAATTTTTTTAAAAAAAAAAAGCAGGCTCTGGCTGCTGCCGCGGCAGATTGCAATGTCCCGCGGGGCCCCCTCCGCCCGCTAAGCCCCTCTGCAAGGGCTTTTCAGATTCGCGAGTGAGAGCGTCTCCATCGCGTCACTGTTAAGCCCGCAGGGGCAAATGGGAAATTTCCCATCAGTCCCTCGCGGGGCTGATGGGAAATTTCCCATTAGCCCCTGCGGGCTTAACAGAGACGCGAGGGAGACGCTCTCCCTCGCGAATCTGAAAGCCCTTGCAGAGGGGCTTAGCGGGCGGAGGGGGCCCCGCGGGACGCTGCATTCTGCCCTTGCCGCGTCCGCGGCAGCAGTCAGAGCCAGCTTTTTCTTCTTTTGCGGACCTTCCCGCGTGCCAGCTGCAAGGCCTTCGCGTGCCACAGCTGGCACGCGTGCCATAGGTTCGCCATCGCTGCTCTAGAGGATAGAGTAGCAGACTTGGAAAACATAAGACAGACAGAGAGGTACATAGACGAGACCTACAGGGATATAGTCCTGAAGTCCCACCTCCAGTCTGGCAGCATCCCTGTTGCCATGGAGAAGAGAGGACACATGACAGGAGAGCATCACCCTGGTGTGGCAGGAAGTGATCCTGTAACTAGGACCTGTCCTCCAGGTGATGTAAAACCCTCTCGCACCGAGGAAGTTTCTCCAGGGCCATGTGCCCATGAGGGAAGGGATAGGACAGCCGTTATAGTTGGTGATTCGATCATTAAGCATGTAGATAGCTGGGTGGCTGGTGGACGTGAGGATCGCCTGGTAATATGCCTGCCTGGTGCGAAGGTAGCGGACCTCACGCGCCACCTAGATAAGTTCTTAGATAGTGCTGGGGAGGAGTCTGCTGTCTTGGTACATGTCGGTACCAATGACATAGGAAAATGTGGTAGGGAGGTTCTGGAGGCTAAATTTAGGCTTTTAGGTAGGAAGTTGAAATCCAGAACTTCCAGGGTAGCGTTCTCCGAAATGCTTCCCGTTCCACGTGCAGGACCCAAAAGGCAGGCAGAACTCCGGAGTCTCAATGCGTGGATGAGACAATGGTGCAGAGATGAGGGTTTTGGATTTGTTAGGAACTGGGGAACATTCTGGGAAAGGAGGGGCTCTTCCGAAGGGATGAGCTTCACCTTAACCGGGATGGAACCAGGCTGCTGGCATTAACCTTTAAAAAGGAGATACAGCAGCTTTTAAACTAGATAATAGGGGAAAGCTGACAGTCTCCCAAGAGCAGATGGTTCAGAAGAATATATCCTTGAAGGATACTACCAAAAGCAGAGAGGTTCCAAAAAAGAGTAAAGTAGCCCAAATGCCCTCGAGTATGGAGCAGACAGCTTAAAGATCCCAAATTACACATGTCTACCAATAGCAAAATTAATATGAATAAAATACAATCTCTAAAATGCTTGTATGCAAATGCTAGAAGTCTAAAAAATAAGAAGGGAGAGTTAGAATATATAGCACTAAATGAGAGGTTAGATATGATTGGAATATCAGAGACATGGTGGAAGGAGGACAACCAGTGGGACACTGTGATACCTGGGTACAAACTATATCGTAATGATAGAGCTGATCAAATTGGTGGAGGAGTTGCGCTCTATGTTAGAGAGGGCATTGAGTCAGAAAGGATTAAAGTTTTGCAGGAAACAGAATTTGCTGTAGAATCTCTATGGATTGAAATTCCATGTAAAAAGGGGAAGGCGATGGCAGTGGGGGTGTACTATCGAACACCGGGCCAGAATGAACAAATGGATGATGAAATGCTCAAAGAAATCAATAAAGTGGTTTGTATATATTTATCATGTTTTTCCCTGTTAAAATTGTTTTAATGTATACCCAAGTTATGATACCTGTTTTTTGTAAACACAAATCAGCAATCTGAGATGTGTAGTTTAATGTTCACTGTAAACCGCGCTGATGTCAATAGCGCGGTATAAAAGAGACTTTAAATAAATAAATAAAATAAATAAAGGAAGCTAACGAAAGTTACAGCGCAGTAATAATAATGGGTGATTTCAATTACCCCGGTATCGACTGGGTCAGGGTCACAGCAGGACATGCTAGGGAGATAAAGTTCCTAGATGACATAAATGACTGCTTCTTGGAGCAGCTGGTTCATGAACCGACCAGAGGGGAAGCCATATTAGACCTAGTCCTTAATGGAACACCATATCTAGTGCAAGAGATAAGGGTGTTGGGGCCACTTGGCAATAGTGATCATAGCATGATCGCCTTTGATTTAATTAGTGGAGGAGGGATAGTACAGAAATCCACAGTGCTATCTTTTAACTTTCGAAAGGGAGACTATAATAAAATGAGGAAAATAGTTAAGAAAAAACTAAAAGGAGCAGTTGCAAAGGTTAAAGACTTACATCAAGCTTGGGTGTTGTTGAAAAATAGCATCTTGGCAGCCCAGACCAGCTGTATTCCACGCTTTAAGAAAAGTGGAAGGAAGTCCAAAAAACTGCCAGCATGGTTTAAAGGTGAGGTCAGAGAGGCTCTTGTTGCCAAAAAAGCATCTTTCAGGAAATGGAAAAAAGAGCGAAACGACGAAACCTGGAAACAACACAAGTACTGGCAAGTCAAATGCAAGGCACTGATAAAGCAGGCAAAGGGACAATTTGAGAAGAAGCTTCCTGTGGAAGCAAAAACGCGAAATAAAGATTTTTTCAAGTACATTCGTAGCAAAAAACCTGTGAGAGAGTCAGTTGGTCCATTAGATGATAGAGGAGTTAAAGGGGCACTAAGAGGCGACAAGGCGATAGCGGAGAGACTGAATGAATTCTTTGCTTCGGTCTTTACTGAGGAAGATGTAGGGATGTTACCCATGACTGAAGTGGTATTTAAAGGTGCGGAAGAACTGAAGGAAATATCGATACATCGAGAAGATGTATTACAACTATTAGATAAACTGAAGAGTAGCAAATCACCTGGGCCGGATGGTATACATCCAAGGGTGTTGAAAGTACTGAAATATGAGATTGCAGACCTGCCATTAGTAATCTGTGAACTATCATTAAAATCATCTCTAATACCTGAAGATTGGAGGATCGCCAATGTAACACCAATTTTTAAAAAGGGTTCCAGGGGTGATCCGGGAAACTACAGACCAGTGAGCCTCACGTCAGTACTGGGAAAAATGGTAGAAACCATCATAAAGAATAAAATTACTCAGCATGTAGATAGTCATGGCCTAATGGGAGACAGCTAACATGGCTTTAGACAAGGAAGATCTTGTCTTACTAATCTGTTGTGTTTTTTTGAAAGTGTGAATAAACAAGTGGACAAAGGTGAGTCGGTTGATATAGTGTATCTGGACTTTCAGAAAGCCTTTGACAAGGTGCCTCATCAGAGACCTTTGGCAAAACTAAAGGGTCATGGGATAGGAGGCAGTGTACTACTGTGGATCAAGAACTGGTTAAAAGATAGAAAGCAGAGGGTTGGGCTAAATGGCCAATTTTCCCAATGGAGTAGGGTGAATAGTGGTGTACCACAGGGATCTGTGCTGGGTCCGCTGCTTTTTGACATATTCATAAATGACCTGGAAAGTGGAATAACGAGTGAGGTTATCAAATTTACAGATGACACAAAACTATTTAAAGTTGTTAAAACCCAAGAGGATTGTGGAAAATTGCAAGAGGATCTTGATAAATTAGAAGACTGGACATCAAAATGGCAGATGAAATTTAATGTGGACAAGTGCAAAGTTATGCACCTAGGTAAGAACAACCCAAACAATGGTTACAACCCAATGCAAGGTTCCACATTAGGAACCACCACCCAGGAAAAAGATTTAGGCGTCATTGTGGATAACATGTTAAAACCCTCAGCCCAGTGTGCAGCGGCAGCCCAGAGAGCAAATAGAATGCTAGGTATCATAAGGAAAGGAATGGAAAATAAAACAAAAGATATTATAATGCCTCTATATTGTTCCATGGTGAGACCACACCTTGAATATTGTGTGCAATTCTGGTCGCCGTATCTTAAAAAGGATATAGATTTATTAGAAAAGGTTCAGAGAAGAGCCACCAAAATGGTAAAGGGGATGGAAGGATACTCCTATGAAGAAAGGCTAAAAAGGTTAGGGCTCTTTAACCTGGAAAAGAGACGGCTGAGGGGAGATATGATAGAAGTCTATAAATTAATGAACGGAGTGGAACGGGTAAACGTAGATCAATTGTTTACGTTATCAGAATATAGAAAGACTAGGGGACATGCAATGAAGCTACAGGGTAAACTATTTAAGACTAATAAATGAAAATATTTTTTCACTCAACGTGTAATCAAACTCTGGAATTTGTTACCGGAGGATGTTGTAAAGGCTGTTAGTGTAACTGGGTTTAAAAAAGGTTTGGACAAGTTCCTGGAGGAAAGGTCCATAAACCATTATTAAGAAGGGACCCAGGATATCAATGCTTGACCCAGTACAAGCATTGCGGAACCTGTGTCTTTTGGGGAAACTGCTAGGTACGTATGACCTAGATTGGCCACTGTTGGAAACAGGATACTGGGCTTGATGGACCATGGTCTGACCCAGTATGGCATATCTTATGTTCTTATGTTCTTATGATCATGAATAGGATAGACCGGGCTCGCAGATTCTTCTTGGTCCCCATGAGCCCATGGTCGCAATCAAAATCGGGGACCAGCAGATACCATTTATGGTTGATACTGGGGCATAGCATTCTGTTGTGTCCCAACCGCTAGCAAGTGCTTCCGGAAAGACTGTCACAGTGGTGGGGGCAACTGGAAACCCGGCAGTCCGGCCCTTTCTCCATATCCGAGTCTGCGAAGTAGGCGGACAGCAAATCGCCCATCAATTTCTGTACATGCCTGAGTGTCTGGTATCACTTCTGGGCCGGGATCTCCTATCAAAGCTACATGCCTAGATCTCGTTTACCCCCAAAGGAGAGGCTCAGATGGTTTTTGGGGCCACCAGTATTGGGATTATTTTCTCTACAAATTCCAAGGGAAGAAGAGTGGCGGCGATACTCCCAAGCTGATCGGCTTCCCATCAGAACTACAAAACTTCCCTGGGGTATGGGCAGAAGGAAATCCTCCTGGCCTTGCCCGGAATATCCCGCCTATTATAGTGGAACTAAAACCAAATGCCTGTCCCATCCGTGTCAAGCAATATTCTCTGCCCCGAAGAGCTGTTGAGGGCATTGATAAACATCTCCAATGATTACTAAAGTTTGGACTCCTGAAACCATGCCAATCACCTTGGAATACCCCTTTGCTGCCTGTTCAAAAACCAGGTGCTAATGATTACCGACCTGTACAGGACCTACGGAAGGTCAATGAAGCTGTTGATATCATCCATCCTGTTGTGCCAAACACTTACAATTTACTGAGTTTGATTCCTGCACATGCAACCTGCTTCACTGTTCTGGACTTAAAGGATGCCTTTTTCTGCTTGAGATTGGCCACTACTAGCCATCCACTGTTTGCATTTGAATGGGAAGACCCTATTACTGGCAGTAAGGGACAATTGACATGGACACGGTTACCCCAAGGATTCAAGAATTCCCCCACGCTGTTTGGGGATGCACTTGGTCAAGATTTGCGTCAGTTCCAGTCTTGCCCTTCTCAATGCGTATTGCTACAATATATGGACAATTTACTCATTGCTGCTGTTTCCCGGGAAGAATGTTTAACCACTACTTCAGAACTTCTACACCTACTTTGGATGTCTGGCTACCAGGTGTCCCAAAGTAAGGCCCAATTGTGCCAGACTGAAGTCAGATACTTGGGATTCCATGTTGCCCAAGGCCTTTGAAGACTGAACTCTGAGCGGAGGGAGGCTGTTTGTTCTATTCCTGAGCCACAAAATCGTAGGCAGTTGAGAGTCTTCTTAGGGGCTGCCAGTTTTTGTCGAATCTGGGTACCCAACTATGCAGTGTTGATAAAGCCCCTGTATGCAGCTACAACAGGGGGAGATTGAGATCCTTTCGACTGGGGCCCAGACCAAAAGGAGGCCTTTCAGAATATGAAGAAGGCTTTGCTATCAGCTCCCAGTCTAGGACTGCCCGACGTGGAAAAACCATTCCATCTGTACGTCCATGAAGAAAGGGGGATGGCAATTGGTGTCCTCACTCAGAGCCTAGGTTCCTGGCAACGACCGGTGGCTTATCTGTCCAAACAGCTGGATCCAGTAGCGAGGGGGTGGCCTTCTTGTCTCCACGCAGTAGCAGCAACAGCTCTCCTGGCAACAGAGGCTGATAAATTGTCCCTTAGGCAAGAACTGTATGTTAAAGTGCCGCATTCAGTACTGACACTGATGGAGTACAAAGGCAATTATTGGTTTACCAATGAACAGATGACAAAGTAGCAAAGTATGCTGTGTGCAAATCCTCGGGTTCACTTGGAGATAGTGAAAACACTCAATCCTGCTACTCTACTCCCTGTAGCACCTGGGCTACCTGAACATGATTGTATCAAGGTTATGGATGAAGTGTACTCCAGCCGTCCAGATTTGAAGGATGTACCGCTGGCCTCTTGCGATGTTCAATACTTTACAGATGACAGCAGTTTTGTGGAAGATGAACAGCGGAAGGCCAGATATGCTGTGGTCACTCCTGGGGTTATTGTGGAAGCTGAGCCCTTACCCCTGGGGACGTCTGCCCAGAAAGCTGAACTAATTGCCCTTACTTGAGCCCTCCAGTTAGCTGCAGGTCTGAAGGCAAACATTTTCACTGATTCCACTGGTCAACATTGAAATCGTTACTGACTTTAAAAGGCCCTAATCTGTAGTATCTTGGTGAGCTGAACATGAATATAACATTAAAATTTTTTTATTGGCTCTCGTTTTGAAGATATTGCATGTAGTTCATTTTTGACCTTTCACCGTATAAATTTATCCAGTAGGACATCAACATCCCAAATAAGCCTTGAATGATGTAATATTGCATCACATTGCATAATACCAGCATGCACACATCATCCAGAGTTGATTGCATCATTTTCTGATGCAATGCAATACTACTGCCAGACGGCTGCTGTCAGAAAGGTTGAGCATTTAAAATATTTCAGACTGTGTGCGAGACAGTTTAAGCTACTGTTACATGTAACTTTTATTAATCATATAATTTTAGCCATTTAGGTACAATACAGAACAGTAATGCCGCGAAAGTGCGTTAATACCGTTGACAATTTCTGCTACATTTGTGGGGAAGTGACATTTGCCAACCAGAAGAAAAGTATCACTTTTCAACTGAAGAAGGCATATCATCTTTACTTCGGATGCAAGACTGGTGACCAAGACAAGCCTTGGGCCCCGCATATATGCTGCGCTACATGTACAACACAGCTTTCACAGTGGTTGAATTGCAAAAGACCATCAATGCCGTTTGCAGTCCCCATGGTGTGGAGAGAGCCAAGCAACCACATAAATGACTGTTACTTCTGCTTGGTTCTTCCTCTTTCCAGCGGAATAATGAAGCAAAAGAAGTTGAGCATAGTCTACCCAAACATTCCGTCTGCATTGAGACCAGTTCCACATGATGAGGGACTTCCTATTCCAGAACCTCCATCAGAATATTCTCTTGATTCATCTGATGAGGACAAGGGTGAGCCAACCTGTTCGTCTCCTGGTCCGTCAGCATACAGTGACCCAGATTTTCACTGGGATGCGTTATCAACTCCACGCAGAATAACACAGGAAGAACTAAATGACCTGGTTTGTGATTTGGACTTATCCAAGAACATGGCAGAATTGCTAGGATCAAGACTCCAACAATGGAATCTTCTAGAAGAAGATGTCAACATTACTTCATATTGAAAGTGCCACCAGCAGTTGGAGCCTTTCTTCAGAAAGGAAAGTAATCTGGTATTCTGTTCCGATATTGAAAGCCTCATGAATGCCTTAAAAATCACTCATGATCCACAAGACTGGAGACTATTTATAGACTCTTCGAAACTGTGTCTGAAGGCTGTGCTTTTGAACAATGGAAACTGTCTTTCATCTATTCCAGTAGCGCATGCCATCCACATGAAAGAGACATATGATAACTTAAAGCAACTACTGACTTCCATTAACTATAACAAGTACAGCTGCACCTCTGTGGTGACTTGAAGGTAGTTGCCCTTTTAATGGGAATGCAGCAGGGATATATAAAATACATGTGTTTCTTATGTGAGTGGGATAGCCGAGCAAGGGATTGACACTACTTGTGGAAGGAATGGAATCGCAGACAAAATGTAACAGTTGGAGAGAAGAATATCCAGCACCCAGCTCTGGTTGAGGCTCACAAAATCCTGCTACCACCCCTTCACATCAAACTAGGTTTGATGAAAAACTTCATGAAAGCCATGGACCGCACTTCGCCAGCTTTCCAATACCTGCATGAAAAATTCCCTCGACTCAGCAAAGCAAAGATTAAAGAGGGAGTTTTTTGGGTCTCAGATTCGAGAGCTCTTCAAAGATGACTGGTTCAACAACTTGCTGCAGGGTGATGCAAAACAAGCATGGAATGCTTTTCGCCTAGTGTCAACAAACTTTCTCGGGAATGTTAGGGCAGAAAACTACAAGGAACTAGTAGAAGACATGCTGATGCAGTATCAGAAACTTGGCTGCAATATGTCTCTAAAGATCCGTTTCCTTGATTCCCATCTCGATTTCTTTCCTGACAACTGTGGTATGGTTAGTGATGAACAGGGTGAATGTTTTCACCAGGATATCGCAACGATGGAGCAAAGATACCAGGGATAATGGTCCACTACGATGCTGGCTGACTACTGCTGGACACTCCCCAAAGAAGATCCCGAACAGCTGTACAAGAGTCAGGCGAAAAAATCTAAGAAGTATTCTATGACTTGTTTTTTTACAGGTATTAACCGAAGGCCTATAATATTTACTATTGACATGCATTTTGTGATGTAAACATTAATTCTTGTCGATTACAAAAAAACTAGAGCCAACTTTGCAATTTCACTGTCATATTCGTGTTCAGCATATAAAAATTGATAAGAAATGACTATTTTTATTTCAGTAACATGACTTTTGTACAAATTTGTTGACCAGTGTTCTAAGTATGCATTCACTACACTCCATGCCCATGGCGACCTCTATAGAGAGTAGGGACTCATAAATTCAAGTGGGAAATCTATAAAGTATGGGAGGGAGATTTTGGAGTTACTAGTGTCTGTGTGGGCACCAGAAGCAGTGGCTGTTGTTCACTGCAAGGCACACCAGTGAGGAGACACTCTGGTTATCCAGGGTAACCGCAGGGCAGATAGGGAGGCCAAGCTAGCAGCCCAGAGAGGAACAGTCCCAGTAAGTGTTCAAGCTCCCCTGTTTCCAATTCCTGTGTCAGAGTGGGACCCACGTTATACCAGGAAAGAGATGGATTTCTTCACTCAGGAAGGGGCTACTCTCGCTACTGCTGGGTGGTTGCGGTTACTGGGAGATCCACCCCAATATGTTATCTCTGAGAGTCTAGCACCTGCTTTTGTCCGCTGATTTCATGAGACCACCCACTTAGGCAAGACCTCCATGCAAACCATTCTAAAGTCTTGCTTCTATGTCCCACATCTATCTGCCTTGACAGCAGCTGCAGCGCATCGCTGTCTCCAATGTGCCATGAATAACCCCCGCCAAGGGACTCTACCCTCCGTTTTTATACAGGAGGTTGGGGCTGCCCCTATGGAGAATAATGTAGTGGATTTCACTGAGTTACCTCGAGTAAGGGGTTATCGATATCTGCTGGTGTTAGTATGTACATTTTCAGGATGGGTTGAGGCCTACCCCTGTAGAACAGAGACAGCCCGAGAGGTTACTAGGGCCCTGTTGAAAGAGATCATTCCCAGATTTGGCCTACCTCTTACTATAGGGTCAGATAATGGCCCTGCGTTTGTTGCTAAGTGCCTTCAGGACATTTCTAAGGTCCTCCAGATCACCTGGAAACTTCATACTGCTTACCGCCCACAGAGTTCGGGAAAAGTGGAAAGGATGAACCGAACCCTGAGGCTCCAGTTGTCTAAACTTTGTCAGGAAGCTCATTTTAAGTGGGATCAGGCCTTGCCAATAATGCCTTGTATAATCTACGAACCAGCCAATCCCAGTTAGCTTTGACTCAATATACCTGTGTATTCTGCAGTTAGCCAATATTAACAGTTATCTGTTAGTCTCCAGTTCTCTAATACCCGTGTAATCTGCAGGTAGAGCAAAACTATCACAACCAGGCAGCTTAGCTGACCCACCACCGCCAACCAACATCCCAACCCAGATCCACACCTCAACATAGATCACAAAATGGCCCTATCCTGCATCATCTCAATTGCCCTCTACCTCCTTGCTACAGGATTAGGCAATGTCACTGGCCTATATACTAACAACAATCACATACCAACTATCCACAGTTATAGAAAGAGGTGGCCAGATGCCCCATTCTATGAATCACTAGAAACCACTCAGACACACCACCACCACCTCCTGCATGTATCAATACAGCATAGTAAAAAGAAAAAACAGGGACTCCCTCGTCTCTTGAAATCTGCCCTTGTAAATGCCCGATCTGTACGTAAAAAATGGCCAATCATCTCAGATACGATAACACTACACAACCTTGACCTGCTACTGATCACCGAGACATGGCTTTCCTGTGATGACAACGTGATACTCAACCAGCTCCTGCCCGCTAACTTCTCTGTCCATACATGTCACAGATCAGGCAAAAGGGGAGGCGGCGTCCTTGCCATCACCAGATCTGACCTTCATTTCAACATAAAAGATGCAACCAGCTCGCCGCTACTAGACTCAATCTCGATAGCGAATAAGTGTTCCTCCATCAATCTACTTTACAGAGCTCCATCATCCGATCCAGATGCACTAACAACAATAATCGACACGGCCGCAAACTCCCAGAACCCGCATGCAACAAGCTGGGTACTAGGAGATTTCAACCTCCCCTCCCTGCAAGACCCTCACTCAAAGGCGTTTCTCGAAGCCCTGAAGGACCTAGGATATAGCCAATTAATCAAGGAACCTACCCACACAAAAGGAGGCATGCTCGATCTAATATTCACCACAGACCCAACCATCAGAGGAACAACCATCCCTGAACTATCTATCACCGCTGTCCCATGGTCTGATCACTCATTAATCCTATTCCAAATTCCTCAACCAAGCCAAGGCCAAAAGGATAACCCAACAATTGGTCAGTCCAACAATCCGCCAAGAAGATTCCAACCATTCAACAAAGAACTAATCCTGGAATCAACAATCCCACTAATAACCTCAACAGCACACAACCCAGACGAACTAGTCTCCAACTGGAATGAGATACTCAGCTCAATAGCTGTTCGCCCAGCAATAAACAGACCTCAAGGGAAACGACACACAGCAACATGGTACTCTACTGAGTTGAAAGCCTCACTCGCGACACTAAGAAAACTTGAGAGACGATGGCGCCGCTCACGCTCAGAAGTAGACCAAAATGCATACAACCTACAGCTCACAGCGCACCGTACCGCAGTAACTGAAACCATGAAACGTTACCACGCTGACACCTTAAAGAGATCCCTCAATAAACCTCGTGACCTGTTTGCCCTCGTTAAGCGACTTACAACAGAACCTGCATCAGAACAAGCAAATGGAATCCATCCTCAAATATATGCAGATTATCTACAAACCAAACTATGTCAGATAAACACCAACTCTGCGTCCAGTACTATCCTTCAGCCTTACAATCAAACATCACTCACGACCTTCATGACCCCATCCAAACAATGCATCGAAAACACCATAGCAGCTATCAACACGACTACAGCACAATCTGATCCATGCCCAGCATTCTGGATCAAAGAACTACGAACTGACCTCAGTCCCATCATATCCAAACTCATGCAACAATCGTTCACAACAGGTGATTTCCCACGCACCCTCAAACACACATCAATAAGACCTCTACTAAAAAACAACAAACTCGACCAACAGAAACCGGAATCCTACAGACCTATAGCAAGCATACCGATGCTAGCAAAAATAATGGAAAAGGAAGTTCAGAGACAAATACAAGACCACATTGACTCCAATGCACCACTGGATCCATGCCAACACGGATTCAGAGAAGCACACGGGGTGGAGACCCTTCTTACCACACTCTTCAGCTGCATAATATCAGGCATCGACAATACCCGCCAAGGCTTTGTCCTTGTCTTCCTTGACATCGCGGCGGCGTTTGATTCCGTGAACCATGAACGCCTCCTAGAACGCCTCAAAGAAAAAGGAATCTCCGGTAAAGTGCTCGAGTGGTGCAGGTCCTACCTCTCTGACAGATGGTAGCAGGTTCGATCCAAAGACACATCATCAGAACCATTCCACCAAAGCCAAGGTGTCCCACAAGGATCCTCTCTCTCTGCCTTGCTGTTCAATATATACATGCAACCTCTCTGCAACCTGATCCGGTCCTTTAACGTGAACTGCATGATATACGCAGATGACGTGCTATTATACATGCCTTTTGCAACAGAAAACCCAGACCTCTCACAAATAACATGCTGCATAAATGAAATATCCAACTGGCTACAATCCCAAAACCTCCGGATTCAACACAAGAAGACGGAGGTCATGTTCATTACAAGAAATCGTAACTTCACTGCGCCTACAGTACTAAAGGTGAAGGAAGCTGACCTCCAGATCAAATCCGCGATCAGATACCTTGGCGTCACACTAGACCAGAACCTAAATATGCAGGCGCATATAAGTAACACTGTAAGGGCAGTATACCATAAAATTAGATCTCTTAGATACCTACGATCTCTGCTGGAGCCTGATGATTTCAGGACCATCTTTCAGGCACTAATAATTTCGCATTTCGATTATGCGAATGCAATACTGCAAGGACTCCCCCAAACCACTCTGAACCCACTGCAAATGGCAATGAACACCGCAGCAAGAGTACTACACGGAGCATCCAGGAAAGACCATGTCACACCCATTATGAAACAACTCCACTGGCTCCCGATTCAAGGTAGGATTACATTCAAGACCTTGCTACTCACCTTCAAAGCCACCAATGGTCTCTCGTCAACATCACTAACAGAGATAGTCCAGAGGACGTCCCACAATAGGGACAGAAGGTCAGTAGCACAAAACACCTTGATAGTCCCGAGATCAATGACTCAATGCAACAAGTCAACATCCAGCAGGGCATTCAAACTTTATGCACCAATGATCTGGAACAGCCTCCCTCACAACATCCGAACAATCCCAGACATATTCCAATTCAGGAAGGCTGTGAAACACTACCTCTTCCTCCTACATTACCCGGAAACCAATGAAAGCTCAGCACCAATTACCGAAACCTCACAAATCTCCTCTGTCTGAAACCATACGAACACATGACCAGCCTGTAAATTGTATATATTGTTATTGTATATAGTTACCCTGTTAGCCAAGTTGAATTTCCTGTTCATATGTAAACACAAAGTACTATTGGAAATGTGTATGTTCGTTGTTTATTGTAAACCGCACTGATGCTGAATAGCGCGGTATAAAAGAGACTTTAAATAAATAAATAAATAGCCCTTCTCTGGGTCCAGTCCTCTCCAACTCGGACCTTGGGAATATCCCTTTATGAAGTACTGTATGGTCGACCATCACCCATTGTTCAGGGTCTTAAGGAAGACCTAGAGCAGATAGGTAATGAACTTACGATACAACACCTACTGGCACTGGGATCTGCTTTTCAGTCTTTGAACAGGTGGATACAAGAGCGACTGCCTATCTCTTTGTCAGAGCCGCTCCACCCTCACCAGCCAGGAGATTGTGTGTGGATTAAGGAATGGAAACGTGAACCACTGTGCCCCACCTGGAGAGGTCCTTACACAGTTCTCCTGGCCACACCAACCGCAGTCAAGGTCGCAGAGGTTACCCCGTGGGTTCATCATACTCGTCTCAAGAAAGCTGCTCCTGACTTGTATGATAAGTGGACAGCGCATGAACATTCTCAGGATCCCTTACGCCTCACACTGCAGAGAATCAGGGAATCAGCAAACAATGGAGCCCTGCGCTAGCTGCATACCAGAAGCTGGATAGTCTACGCACAGCGGAAGCTTGAGGAGTCATCTTCAGATACTGTTAGTGAGACATTAGTTCTATGGTCAATATGCACCTGCTCATGCTGACTTGTGTTCTGGCATTCATGTGGGGCCTTCCCTTGTTGGCCTCAGGAACTATAAATGTAGTAACACTACTTGCTGGGACTACTTTGAATACTTCGAACTTTTGTGTACGCAGCTCATCGCAGCCTGGAGTTTTTTTATCAACATGCCTTATTGCTGTACCCACTACTTTGTGTGAAATGCAAAAGTTTATTGTAATGCATAATCTGAACTGCAAACAGCCAAAGCTAACATTTCTACATTTTTCTACTTCATTGGTGTTACTCGTCCTTCCTCAGCCTATTTTAACAAGGCTGCTTTCTCCTTGCAGGTTGTCTCCACGCTTAAAGCTACAGATTGCTTTATTTTTGTAAATGCAACTAAAGGGGTTTTTAATGTGTCTAACACTGTATTATCATGCAAGTCTATTACGAAGGTATCTTATGCTTACTCAGAAATGTATCTTCCCTTAGGATGGTTTTTGTTATGTGGTAAAACTGCTTACACTTATGTTCCCATAAACGCTACTGGAGGTCCTTGCACTTTTGGCATACTTACTACTGCTGCTTTCTCTCATACCCCCAGTAAGGTTAGTTCCCACTTGCGCTATCCTCGATCAAAATCTATGCCCCCTACCTGTAACTCTAATGCGGAACCTTATAGTGATCAGACAGCGCTGGGACTGGCAATATCCATTGTAGGAGCACCTGCGTTAGCTTTACACAATGCTATGGAAGTAAGCCGTATTGCTTGTTCCTTGGTCAAATCCATTAAACTTACCTCAACCATCCTAGCCACTATGAATCATGAGATGTCCGTTCTGCGGATGGCGATTCTGCAGAATAGGATGACCATTGATTTTCTGCTCCTACATTTAAATCATGGCTGTGAGGAATTTGAGGGTATGTGTTGTTTTAATCTCACTGATGAGAGTGTTTCCATTGAACTCTCTATTCAAGACCTACGTGACCTAGCTAATCATATCACCGCCCCTTCCATAGGTGCCGGGTGGTTTGAGGGATGGTTCAATTGGTTAGGTGGACTTAAAACCCTAGTGGTAGGAGTTCTCCTGCTATGTTTTATCCTGCCATGATGTATCCCTATCCTTATCCGCTTTATTACCTCCACCATTGAGACCATGGTTGAGCGGAAAACTGCTGCCCATGTTACGGGAGTATGCAAATACAAATCCCTTCCACAGTCAGATCAACTCATATGAGGAAAATTGGCCTCCTTCATTACAAGGCAAATTTTCCCCTTAAAAAGGGGGGAATGAGGTAGAAATCCAGGCAGGGCTGAGAGCTGGAAGGGTTAAGTGAAAAACGATACACCCCTCTTGGTGAAGTCATACCCTGGTACATGCTTGTCCCTCTCCTATTCCTTTTCTTTGTTTGCTAGAGATAACTTATCTTCCTCTACTTCGCTAGAGATCAGAGTACAGTAGACTTTCTCCAATCGGGACTACACTGTAATAAAGTAGGACCAATCATGAAGAAATGCAGTGATGATTTGATAACATGTCTATATAGTCTGGATTATTTCTCTGGGCTGGGCCCAGAATTTGAAAACTATTTCTATGGGTCTGTGCACATTAAAAGAATGGCTTGCTTCCTACCGAGACTCCTGGGTGTTTTGTTCTTCACTCATTTTCCTGCTACAACATCTTTTATTAATGTTTCATTTGTTTCTCCTCTTTTCCCCTTCTACTGTCTTGTCTTGTCCACTCAAAATGTCTCAAATTACAGCCTGTCTTTTTCCATCCTAAAAGTATTTTTTAACTTATCTTGTTTTTTCTATTGTTTTTTCCCCCTTCTTCTCAGGCTCTTTTCTTCTCTCTGTCTTGCAGTATTCCCTTCCTCTTGTTCATGGGCAGAGTTTGGGTGGGTGGAGGCAATGTCTTCTCTAATTCTCAGGACTGGAATGCAGGCAGTAGCAGCCAGTGACAAGCAAATAAGAGCTACAGTGCCCCAAGCTTCCTCTTTTGGTTAATGGCTTGGGCCATGGAGCAACTTAGAGCATGTCAAGTACTGTCAATCCACATTCCTCTTCTCTCTCTACTGACACACTGCCTGTTTCAAAATGGAAATGCATAGGAGAGTGTCATGAAGATCAGTGGCACTGAGCAAGTGCTGAGTTTCTACATGTTTGTGCTGCTGGGTAAGGGGAAGAGGAAGAGGAAGGTAGGGAACAGGAGAGGATGGGGAGGAAGAAGTAAAGCAAGACACTATGAGAGGAAAAGGGAGAAGGGGAAGAAGGAAAGAGGAAAAGACAGAGGGAAGAAGGCAAGAGGAGAGGAAAGCTGAAGGAGGAGGAAAAGAAATGAAGAAAAGTGGAAGGAGTTGAGAGAAAGATGAAAGGACTGGAAAAGGAGAAAGGAGGGAGGAAAAGCGCTAAAGGGCGAAGGAAGGCAGTGAGGAAAGAGAAAAGAAGGAGTGGAGGCCAAGAGAGATGAAGGAAAGAGGTGAGAGATAGGCATCCATGCACCAAAGATTTTCGGACTTGTTTTGGTTTGTCAGTCTTCGGAAACCAAAACATTTGTTTGTTCATCCGATTCATCCCCATTAAAGTCAATCAGACCTGCTGAAACGTGATGTCAGGCATCTCTAACAGAACTAGAAGCCATTAAGAGTGTCACAACCCCTCCAGGGGCACCACAAGAGTGGCAAAGAGTGCATAGAATGTCAGGATGAGTATCAGAAATCACTATCAGAAGGGCAAAGTGATACAAAGAGCATAATGAGCACGTTAAAATAATGGAAGATGGCAAAGCATCACAAATGGAGCAAGCACACCAAGCACTTTGAGAGGATTAAAATGGCAATGAGACCAGCACAACACCCAGATTGGCTGCAAGGCCCTAAATGATGCCAGGAGGACAAGCACAGCACAGCATCCAGATTGGCTGGAAGGTCCCACATTATGCCAGGAAGACCACCACACTACCCAGTTTGGCTACACCAGGACAACCAGCACAGCACAGACTATCTGGTCAGACACACACTCAGATTATCTGGAGGCCATAAATTACACCAGGTAAGCACAGCACAACACTCGGATTGGCTTGAAGCCTTAAATTTTGCCAGGAAGATCAGCACAGTGTGGCACCCAGATTGCCTTGAAGGCCCTAAATTATCTTAGAAGGACCAATATAGCACCCAGATGGGTTGGAAGGCCTTAAAACAGCAAAGGAGAGCCAACAGCAGAAGAGCTGGCAGGAGCCCAGACTGCAGGAGTGGGGTGAGTACAGCTAAGCTGGGTGTCTGTAAGTGAGAGTCCTGGCACTGATGACTTTGGTTCCAGCATAGGAACCTTAAGTACAGAGGAAGATACCCTGGGGTGGAAGAAGCATTCATGGAGTTCCTAAATTACATGTAGAGGGATGAAAAGAAGAATCAGATGATGCACCGTGGTGAATGCTTCCAAATCATTGTGAGTGGGGCTGCAGGACTGGCTGTGACAGACCAGAAGAGCTGAGGAAGACCAATGCAGTAGCATAATGAAAGGCTAAAAGTTGTGGCAGAAGATCGATAATAATGGAGAATGGTGAATGTGAGGGCAGTCTGTCACCCTATGATAGCTAGGATTGATCTGGCTTTCAGGTTGGTTAGGGGGATGTCCTCTCCATCTCTCAGTGCTCCATTGCTCATCCCTCCTGATAGAAATACTATTCTTTGGTCAAGGATACAGCAGTAGCTGCGCTCATCTACAAGAACCTCCAAACAAGTTCAGTAGTGAAAATTTGAAAAAACAAATTGAAGAAAGATCACAAGGTTCCTCTATGGTGGTAGGCTGCTGATATTCTACAACTGTGCCAGGTGGTCTTGGGATGTTAGGAACTGGATGCCAAAGTGGGTAACAGAAGAGAGGTGTGTAATAACAAGCCAAAGGGACCACAAAGATATGATGATGATGAGTGACTCGGAACAAGCCAAAGCACGCTGGCCACAGCTAGAAGTGGAGTAACAAACCAGTATGGCATTTAAGGAGGGTGAAAGTCATACCATGGCAAGCTTAAGGTACCAACAAAGCAAAAGGATGAGGAAGTGTGGCCCAAAAAAAGCCAAAGTACACTGGTTGCAGAGCTATGCAGCTAGAAAGGAGGGTGAAAGTCATACAATGACAAGCCTAAGGCACCTACAGAGCTGCCCCCTGGACAGGCATTCAACAAAAGTAACAGGTGGCAGCACTGTAGGAAAGCGTCATCTAGATGTTCAGCATTAAAAAGTTTGGAGTGAAAGCATACTTTGTTTCTTGCTGTGGCAGCCTCCTTTATCAGGTTTTGCTGAAGTTGTTGAGCCCCAGGGATTTATTCTTCCTGAGACTATCTGGAAGTATGTGGGGCACATCTGGCCAGCTGAATCAAAGCTATGGGCTTGATCCCATTCAATAGCAGCATGAGGGATTCCCAGGCATATACTATGAACAGCAACAAGAGGGAGGTATACATTATTCTTCTACCACCTTTCCAACCAGTCCTATCTAAACTGTGCTTACTCGGGGGCTCAGGACTGGAAGTGACACACAGCAGCCTGTTCCTGACACTCATCCTGCCTCAGAGCTCCTCCTTGGCTCCTGCTGAAGACTGTGGAGTCTGAAAGCTGAGAAGAAGAAAGATCACCACATTTCAAGAGCAGACCATGAGAAAACATCACGTCTCTTGCTCAGGAGTCCCAAAACAGTAGACCAAAACAGCTGTTACACACAGTTCTGCTGTGTGCCTCCAGACCTTTGTCTCTTTGAGGAAGAGCCCCTGGGGCTTGGGGTGGAGTGACCATCCCATACTGGACTCTTCTTTGGTACAGTTTCCCCTAGTACAGAAGCATATAACTTCTCTGCCCTCTTTTCGGATATTAAAGAGTATCTGGCTAGTGAGAGTACAGAAGAGGAAGCCAGCAGGTCAGGTTTACATGATGTGCTGCAGTCACTTAGCAATAGTCTTCTGATGATTGGTAAATACTATGGCTCACCATCTAAAATACCAGGAGGACCACAGAGCATGAGGCATGATGAACCAGCTGAGATCCAAAATGCAGAAGAAACACCAGTGCCCTCCGACTACAGTTTGTTGAGAATGCTGCCTTCACTACCTCTGAATCTCTTAGACTTTGATAGCTATTTTTTTCTTGCTTTTTAATGGTAAATTTTAGCATGGGGGACTGAAAAGTAGCCACGAGAAATGGACACCATCCCAGAGAAAACTGCAGTTCCAACTGTTAAAAACACAGCTAGTGGACTGGCCACTCTGAAGTCAAAGCGTGTGGACAATAGTTCCTCAGTATAGCTGTATAATCCTTCCTCCTTCCAGTTGCATGGCAATGAAGGGAAACTAAGCAAGGAGAAATTAGTCTTCAGAAACATTAACTTTTCCACCAAGTTTGGTGCTAGCTGTGAAAAGTAGGGAGCCACGATATCTGCTGCCATGGAGAATATATGTTCATCGGGCACTCTGGTTGGAGAGCAGTACAGGAAATGTTGCAGAACCTTGGCCAGGTCTGGTCAGATTATGACTTGTATACCTAACATACCAAGGGATTTCTGTACATGGCCTCAATGGGCTCTGAAATGTAGCATGTCACTGAAATCTGTGCAGGAGACCAACTTGTGGCAGGTTGATCTCTGCAGCTTAGCACTGTAGCTAGGGCTTTGGTCACCAAAGATTTTCCCAGGCTGGGACTCCTGAACTACGGTCATGTAAAGCCAATGGAGGGAGGGGTACATGACAGGATGATACTCATCAGCAATACTGTTTGCCGGTGTGCCTGGTATTTCTCCTGCTACATCACCACTGCCATTGCCCCTCTTTCTCCCTGTGGTGCTCCTTTTCCTTCATCTCAGTCACCAGCTTCACCTTCCAGTAAGTCAGTAAACGGCAATGCAGAACGAAAGTTCCTTTCATCTACAGCATATAAGCGTTCTCTTTCAAAAGGGGATCCAACCTTTTTCCCACTTGACCATGCAAGAAATCCACTATCACTAAAACCTCTGCTGTGAATTCTTGTTGTAAAAGCAAGTAGTATAGTTGCATTTAAAAAAGTTTGAACAAATTCCTGGAGAAAAAGTCCATAAATCATAATTAGGGTACTTCAAGAGAAAACTACGACTTATCCCTTGGGATAAGTAGCCTGTAACTGACTACTTTTAGGATATGCCAGATACTTGTAACCTAGATTGGCCATTGTTAGAAACAGGGCAAGGAGCTTGATGGAGCTTTCATCTGGCCCAGTATGGCATATTTTTATGCTGAAACTTTCTAGCTTAGCCTGTAAAATATTCACTACTGAAATGAGAAGATTCACTTCCTCCATGGCATCCTTAAGGGGCTTTAGGACTTCTAACACTTGTGTGATATTTTCCCAGTCCTGGTGACTTAGGGGCCTGTTGATGCCAATCTTAGTCTCCAATGCCATCTGATGCAGGGCCAGCTGTTGCCCCTACTCACCTCTCCAGCAGGTCATAAATGGAATTCTAACTGGTGCTAACATCGTTGTTGAGCTAGTGCGCAGGTGTCTCTGCTGCTTCCTGCTTCTCATGCTGCTCACGTTCACCCTTCACCCTTGTGAAAATATCCAGCTATTTTTTGGCACTTCTTGATCAGTTCCCTCAGGACAGGGCTGCCACTTGCCTTTTCACCCAGTCCTAGGAAGTCTCTGACAACCAGGTACAACAAGTGTGCAAAACAATTGATCCCATAAAAGACTCCCTTCTTCATTGCCTAGACCATGTTCGTCCCACCATCTGTTACAAAGCAGCCTAGATGCACAATGCTCTGTTTGTGCCCTATTTTCCAGCCCTGCAACATTGCCCTTATTTCTGCTAAGATACAGATCCACACATGGCTGTCATCCATTACCTGGCTATGTAGTACTGCCCTCAGTACCCTCCTGTTGCTCCCCCTTTAGAGCTGGAGCCTGTCCCTGTCTCAGTCAGCTGCCACCAGCTAGTCCAGATGTCAATGGTGAAATGTATTGGCCTCTGCTTTTGCCAGCTCTGCCTGCAGCTGGTGACACAACTGAATACCCAGGCTGGAGATCACCTGTCTATTAAAAGTTGTCGTGCAGGGCACTCAGTAAGCAGAAGCTAAGAGATGCAGAAGCCTCTTATACATCATCTTTTCAACCATGTTCAAGGGTAGATCACCCAAGGCTTTCTTTTCCTCGATGCACCTTGATGCTGCCTGTCATGTGCCAGAACACCACCCCATGTCTTCTATGGGCATGCTTTGATGCACATCAAGCCTGCTGCCATGCTATCTAATTGGCAGAAGAGTCTAGGGGCTCAGCTTGGGAAAGGGATGCCACTTTTCCTGTACCTTTCCCTCCACTGCTATTTACACCTCTGGATGGAGTCCCCAGCCTAAGATCAGCCCCCCTCCTTTGTAATGAGAGTGCTGTTTCCCAAAATTATGTAGCATGCCACTGTTTGGAAGAAGAGCCATCAGCTTCCCTCTTCCAACTGTATTGCATTCTGTGTTCTGTACTGCCTTTGGGGGGGGGGGGCAGTTGCTGTTGGTGCTGCTGCTGGAGCCATAGCTAGGGGCAGAGGAGAGGATGAAAGACCAGCGGCATCCTTCCCGCTCTGTACTCTCCCCTCTAAATATGTGGTTCTCTTGGCTTTGGCACTGCCAGGATCACTTTCTACCCCTTCACCAGCTGGCATTCTAATAGCAATCTTTTCAACAGTTTCTTCAGCCAGTGCATTTTCAATATTAGATGATTCAGTTGTAAATCCTACCTGGGTGGGTCTCTCAGATTCTGTATCCATCAGGACCACCTCCATCCACATGCATTTCAGCAGGGAGTACAGTATGCCTGCTGCAAGCCCTATTTGTCTTCACCTTCTGCTTCTCTTGTGTCTTCCTACTCTGCACCATGTTAATTTCCCTTTCCCTCTTTGGAGATGACACTAGACACAAGCTCTTCCATAGTGCCACTAAACACGGCTGCGCTTTCTAGTCTCCTTATAACGGCATCTCATTTTAGCAAGGGTGGCAGACTAGAGGAGCCCATAACCATATCCTGGGAATATCCTGACTCTTTCTGTGCACTTTCTGTGCCAGTACTGCTCTCACCTTCCCTCCCTTTTTTCTTTCAATGATCATTTAATTTTCCAGACCTACCCTTATGAGGCATTATAATGTGCCTTGGCTCAGCCCTGCTGTGCCTGGTAAGACTAGGTGCCTCTGCTGACACTCTTGAAAGGACTGGGGGAGACAAAATATGTTTTCCCACTATCTCTGCAGCTACAACACTCCATGGGACTGGAGTTATAGCAAATATGCCAGTATTGAAGCTTTTTACTTTTACATTTTTATTTATCTGTTTCTATTCTATGAACAATGGAATAGAATATATAAGACAATGAGGTGTCCTTTCTCCTCCCAAATTCACAACTGTGCTGCATCAAATACTGTGGCCATGGTCCCACACCTGGCCTCTGCTTAGCCCTGCAGTGCAGGGCATGCTAAGGCTGGGTTCCTCTGCTGACACTTTTGAAAGGACTGGGAAGAGGAGGATATGCTTGCCCACTACCTATGCAGCTCTAATGCTCCAGTTAGAATGGATTCCCAAGGACTATGCCTATATTGCGGCTTTTTACTTTTACATTTTTATTTATCTATTACTATTACTATTCTATGAATAATGGAAGGTGCTCTGACCCTTCCTAACTTCCCAATTGCTGTCACAGACATACAAGAAAGAAGGCTGGTGCAGCTATTAGGCAAACTAGGTGGTCACCTAGGGCATTGGCCCTTTGGGAGCACCATTGCTGCTGCTGATGCCCCTCTAGGGACCTGCAACAATCACAAAGGCAGCAAATATCCCTCGGTGCTTATCTAGATATTCGGCACGACTTTTTGCTTCCACCCCCCTCTGACCGCCCAGTGTTTCCTGTTCATCCCAGAGAGGGGTGCAGCAGCAGCAATGAGTACTGGGGGGGGGGGTGCAAGGGATGAGGTTCAGAGGTTCACCTAGGGCATCTCATCTCCTTGCGCCGGACCTGATGAGAAAGATTGTTACAAGAAATATTATTATCCTGTGTCTTATGATTCTGCAATGGAATACATAGATTTTGATACAGTAACTTCACCTGCCACTGAATGTGTTGTATCAAAGTGCAAAGGCATTCTTCTTTCAAACCCCTAGTGTAGCAAGTCCTGCCCAGGAAAATGAAGTAAAAACACTTTCCAGAAAAAAAAGCCCCAGCTTCAATCTTTTATTTTTGTGCTTTGATATAGCAAGGCAAAGAGACCCCAGGCAGAAGTCAGGTTTGAAGCTGTTTGCGTTTTATTTGCTTTAAAGTCCTCCTTTGCCCCAGGACACAATTCTATGGCCATCGCCACTAGTTAAGCTGGTCTGTTTTGTTTTCTTCTTTGCAGTCCTTACCCAGCCACAGCCAAACTCTTATCTCTCCCTTAGAATCCTAAAGCCCACACAAGCACGCCATCCTTACTTTCCAAAAATTATAGCCAAAATGGTTCTCTGCCATTTGTTTCACTAAAGGCCTCATGCAGAGATGCAGGTTGTGGGGCTGCACATCCTGATTCCCCCTCTGATTCTCCCCATACGTCCTGATGTTGAGGATGGGGAGAGCCAGCAGGGGTGGAAGGGGGCGGGATCAGGGCAGAGTAGGGGCGAGCCAGCCCGGCAGCATGTACAGGGCCTATTCAGGTTATGGTCCTGTATGTCCTGCTGGGTCCATGCTGCTTATTCCATCTCAAAGGTGGAATAAGCAGCACTTTTGGTATGATCGAGGTCGAGGATCCCCCTCCGGGGCCGGACTGGGTGCAAGGGGGTCCCCGTCGCACAATCCAGGCCACAGCAGGCCAGCCTTGGGTTGGGCGGCAGGGAAAAGGGGGCTGGGGCCACAGGTGTTGGGGCACCTGTGGGGAGGACGTCCCCGTGGCAGCAGGGGCACACTGGGCTGCTCTTGGGCCCGATTTTGGCCACTGCAGGAATGTTTTGTTCCCGCGGTTCAGAATCGGGTCCAAACAGGCCCATCTTGCTTGTGGCCATCTGGATGGCCCAGACTTGCCCCTCTCTGAATCGGGTTCCACATGTTGCAGCTCTGTTGTGATGTCTTCAGCCATTGGATTTGCAGAAGTCAGACACAGGGATAGGTTTCTCTGGCTGCCTGTCAAACATTTGAAGCAGGGTTGGTTGAAGTGCCTCATGCTAACTGTTGGTGACAACTTCTTGACCTCCTCTCCATCCCAGATTAGCTCCAGTGTGTCTGGATGTGTGTGCACGCATGATGAAAACGAATTGCACAAATGGCAATTTGTGAACATTTTCTAAGCTTGCGCACTCAGTTAATTTGTGCTGGAATGAACTGGAAATCATGATTTTCATTGTTTTATTCCATTTGAACAAAAAATAATGCACATGCCTGATGAGCATGTATAATAGGAGAAAAATGAGAGCAGGATGGGAGAGACAGAAAAGAATAAATACAGGAAGAGGAAGGATGTGTATGAGGAGGAGAAGAACAAGTGGGTGTGACCAAAACAGGAGAGGATCATGGAAGATAAAGAAATAAAAAAGAAATGAGACCGAGGAATGAAATAAACAAAAGTAGAACTATGGTAACGGTGGAAAAAAACTAACAGAAAGTATAGAATGGGTAACAGAAAAAGGAAACTGAAAAATCAAAGAAGAGGTAAAATGAATAAATAAGGAAATGGAGAGAAAGAAAATGTGGAAACCTAAATAAAAGAATAAAGGAAACAGAAAAGAAATTGAAGAGGGTTGCAAAAAGAAAAATAAAGGAAGAATTTTGTATATCCCAATCTTGATGTTTCAAATCTAATGTCCACATACTATTTACAATTTGCCTTCAGGGCATGTGCAACTCTCTGCATGGACTCTGTGTGGGTATGTGCATATTTCGGAAAGTATGTGTGTATTTTACAGCTCTGTCCGAGGGCCGCCCAAATGCTACCCTCTGTGAACATATCCACGTGCACAGGGCTTTTCTTGAGGGGGTATGCAGAAGTACAGGGTACTGGCACCTTTTTCATTGCCTGCTAAAACTGACCCATAGTCCTTATGTATTCATGAAAGAGCCCTGCATATGAGCACCGGCACCTAGGACAAAGGCACTGCACATGCATAATCTTATAAGAGCCATTTCCCATGTGGAAAACATGCTTTACATGTAGAAAACCCTTTATAGAATTACTCCCGTGCTGTCTAGTACTTAAAAAGATGATGAATTCACCCAGCGTAAGTCAAAGAAACAGGATAGCGGCAGAAATTAATTAAAAATTTAGTTTAAATGATGGCAGCCATTGGAACAGCATGCAACTGTAACAAAACTGCCAAATTTCTATAATTAAGGATTAATATATTAAATCACTGCAGGCCCTATTTACTAAGGATCTGTGCCGCAAGGATAATATGGGGGGAATCCCCTTCAAGCCTAGTGGGCATTATATAATCTATTTTGAAAGCTGTTAAAAACTGCCTCAGTACAGGGAGTCAAGATTTGGAGAAGGCAGTGTGCACTGAGGGATAAGGATGATATGTGGCGTAAGCATAACATAGCAGAGACATTGGAGCCTGGCCTGAGTAACGGGGTGCCCAGTTTCAGTAAAGCCCCGTTCCAGACACGCTTTAAAAAGTACAGTACATGCTAATGCAAAAGAACAATACTTTCAGGTTTCTTATAAATGATTTCTTAGACATACAGGGCCCGATACTCATCTGAGCAGGCTAAACGCCCTTAACCCCGGCTATTCAATACCGGCGTCATATGTGGCCCCAGCATTGAATATCAGGGGATCGCTGCACATGCCAGAGGCCGCAGTAGCTAACCGGGCAGTGGCAATATTGCATGCAGCCCAGTTTGCTCCTGCGCCTTAAAGATAGGCAAGGATTTTCCTCATCTATCTTTTAGGCACAGGTCACTAACTGGGCAACATGCAATACTGCTGCTGCCCTGTTAGCAACAGTCTCCCTCTCTACTCCCAGTTAGCAACAGTCTCCCGCTCCACTCCCAATATGCCCCCATGTTAACCGCATAGCATTGAGACATGTAGTGGGGTTAGAAGGGGACATTCAACGGCACTAATCATGTAAGTGCCGTTGAATATCCCGATTGAAGGCATTTACATGGTTATAGGGCTGCAAACTGTGTAAATGCCTTTTGAATATCGGGCTTAAAGTCTTACATCAAAGTGTGGGAGTGATCTTCATTTCTAGTCAAGAAAATCAGAAACATTTCCTTTGCGCTCTTTTGCACAAGCACTCACAACATATACACACACATGCACACACACACACACAGCTGTTATCATCCCCTCCTTCTGATTGCTGCACTCCTATCAACCTCTTTTTCTTATCTCACTACTTCCTTCCAATCATTTCACTTACTCTGGTTCCTAATAAAGATGTGCACTGAAAACATTTTTGGGTCATTTTTGGAGTTTTTCCAGATTTCCAGCCATTTTTGAGGTTGTTTTACATATTCATGCTGATAAACTTTTTTTTTAACATGTTAGAACTTTTCAATGCACCTTAATTGAATCTATGTGCATGAATTCATTAATTAACATCTTAAATTGAGTTAGCATGTACTTAAATTTTAAGGCTGAAGGTGCACTAACAAATGCCCATATTTATTTATTTATTTAATTTATTGGAAAGGCTTATATACCGCTTTTCCAAAGATCAAGGCAGTTTACACTTAACATAACTTTCCAGAGAACACGTCTTAAGTATAATATAATTAAACATAATAAAACTTAACAACTTTACATGGAAACATGTGAACGCCATAAACGGCATGTTGGGACTTAAGTGGGCTTATACGGGATAGGGAGGGGGAGGGACAGGACTGGAGGTTAGGTAGTATTTGATAGTCAAAAGGTTCTGGAGTATAGTTCTCAGTTCATGTTGGTGAGTATGGGTGGTGAAGTTATATCTTCAAAATCTTCTTTAAACGGGTAGGTTTTCAGTAGCTTTCAGAAGATCAGTAGTTGCTATAATATTTCCAGGCAGTGCGTTCCATATGTTAGGTGCATAAAGAGAGAATCCGCGGGAACATGTGGTTTGGTTGAACTTTGTGAGGTCTGAAGAAAGTGCAAGTAGATATTGTGTGAGGGTTCTTCTGTGCCGATTATTAGGTGGTTTCCTTATTATAGATTATAGGTAGTGAGAGGATAGATTGTGATAGGTTTTGAACGTTGTCAGAATGGTTTTGTATTTTATGCGGCTCGTCAACAGAATCCAATATAGTGTGATAAGGAAGCTTATCAGGACCCAAGAGACAGGGATAAAGAGAAGGAATTTACCCTTATAAAAGGACCTATTTTACCAGGTCAGAGACACAAAACTCCCTTTACACCTAGAAAGCAGGTAATTCCTAGCTACAATAGGTTGCAGAATGCCCCTAGTGGAGAAAAGGAGAGGGAATACAGGCCCAGGGTAAGGAACCCTTACGTCACTGAATTCCCCAATTACTCAGCTGCCACGAGGCAGTTTGATCTCCAACACCTGAGAGGAGAGGGGGTGGAGCAGGCACCTGAGAGGTTTAAGACTAGGTCAGTTTATTCAGAAGGGAGAGGCAGGAGAGGAAGAAGAAGAGGAAAGGAGAGAGAACGTGAGAGCAGTAGGAGTGCCTACTGGAAGAGGAATGGATCTGGAACAGTGAGAACAGCAGGAACCAGGAACACAAGTTGGAGAACAGGACGTGGAAGCATTGGTGAATGGTGGCCAGAGCATGAGAGAGGAGAAGCTGCTACAAGCTTTGACCCAGGTATGAGCATTAGAAGCTTGCCTAATTCTGAGCACTACAGAATTGCCAGAGACAGCCTTAGCCCTAACGGAAGGCAGTCAGCTAAGCCCTCTGAGCCAGAAACAGAGGAAGTGCCAATGCAACTGGGTGAACCAGACATAGCTTTAGAAGAAGAAGTCTCATACATGGATTGCTCTTTATGCCAGTCTTCCAATACAGAGGTGTTGAAAGGGAGTCAACCGTAAGGAAAACCTCCAGTGTCTGGTAGCCCTAAGAGCCTGTGGTTAACTTGTGAAGGTCCTGAGTTAAAGGCAAAATACTTTTTTTTTTTTAACTGTGCAAGCCAAAGCTGCCTAATTAAGTTGGTGAATCAACTGTGAGCCAGAGCAGTGCTCAGCCGGAAGCTGTATTAACGGTGAAAGTAAGGAAAGCTTTTGTTTGGCTGTTTATAAGAAAACCTTGCATAGAGAATTGCTTGCCTGTGAAGAGTTTAACTGCCTTGTTGAAAGTTTTTCTATGTTTAAGAAGACAAACAGTGTTCTGGACTGAGAGAAAAAGAAACCTGCTTTAGGAAAAGCTGTTTTCTGTTTGTTTGATCAGCACTGCAAGCCATGCCTGATAGCATGGGCTGTTAAAGTATTTATGTTTATACTGGAGAACATTGCAAGCTATTTTGTTTGGAATTCATTTATATCCTGATGTTCATTTACAAGTATCCTGGAGAAATAATCCAAAGGTAGAATTTGTGAACCTTAGCGTGTGTTTTTTTCAGTTAATAAACTGTCATTACCTTACCACTCAAGGCAACTACAAAGGTGTTTTTTTACCTGAGGTTGAATACTTTCTGACTGAACTACCTTTCCCATAAGGCATTACAAGGCAATCAGTCAGTTAAAGACCAAAAGGTGAATCTCTTTAATGACAACCTTGTTCCTCCATACTCCATGTAAGGGGCTATGGGTGTGACAATAGTTTTTTAAGAATGGGTGTGATATGGAAAAATCTAGGAGCCTTAACGAGTATTCTTGCTGCTACATGCTGAGCAAGTTGAAGTGGATGTAGGGAGCTTTTTGGAACCCCCTGGAAGATTGCTTTGCAAAAATCAAGGTGGGGGAGGATCATAGCCTGGAAGACTGATTAGAAATCATGGGTCTCGGGGGGGCGGAGCCTGATGTCCAGCGGGTTAGACGCTTTGCGCTGAAGCTCCCGAGGGGCCTACTCAGAATCCTGACTTAATACCTACCTTAACTTAATATTTTGCTCCGAACTTACCGGGGTGCCTCGGGGGGGATGGCGGCCCATAAACCAGCGCGCTTAGACTTCGGATCTCCCTCTTCTTCACACGGAAAACGTTCCAAGACAGAGCTGCCTTCCCCACAAAAGATGGTGCCATTTCGGGATAACCCCGAAATGCAACAGGAGATCTTGGAGGAAATACGTGGTGTGAAGGAACTGGTGCAGTCCAACGGAGAAGCGCTCCGAGCCATGAGAGAAGATTTTGGTGTGCTTCAGGATCGACTTGAAGGTCTTTCATTACGGCAGGACAATATGGCGGGGGTCCTCGACTCGCACGTGGTGCGCTTGGTGAAACTGGATGAGGCTGAGCGTCAGATACAGAATCTACAAAAAGAGTTAGAGGATAGCAATAATCGAGCCCGTCGCAACAATGTAAGGCTCATTGGTGTACCGGAGGGCGCGGAAGCAGGAGATATGAGAGAATTCCTGGTCAAAACTCTTCCCTCCTTGCTGAAGATTACTTTTCACAGAGATCTGGAAATTGACCGAGCACATCGTGTTCCTACCAGCATGGCGCTCAATCGGACGACCCCCCGGCCCATCATTTTTCGTCTACTGAGATATCAGCAAGTTGAGCAAATTCTAAATGCTGCCCGGGCGAATCGTCATTTGGAGTTTGAAAATCATAAAGTCTCCTTCTTCCCTGACTTGGCTAAGCCCACAGTTGACCGTCGGAAGAGACTCCTTGCTTTTCGACCTAGACTTCAACAGTTACAGGCTCGCTTCGGCATCTTATATCCAGCGAAGCTCAGAGTGACTCTCCATAACCAAACTCGTACCTTCGAAGATCCTGATCTGCTAGCAACATTTCTAGCTTCCAAAGAAGCAGACCAGATGCGCTAATCCAACAGCTTGGATGGAATCCGCTGGAACTGTCCGCCATTTTGAATGGCCCGATGCGGTGATCGCTGCCTGAAACGGAGACTGCCTGGACTTTTCTTTCTCTTTATATATACCTTATTGGTCTCCTTTCTTTCCACGATGAGATCCTTGGTTAGTTTCGGAGCCCGTATAGCTCTGTAGGATTTATGTTTCAATTCAGGCCTTCTCTGGGGTTTCTCCCCGCAGACATCAGGCCGCCAGTAATTTCTGGGGTTTTGCTTCTTCTCTAAGGCACTTCGGTGCTTATTTTGTTATATGGGGCGCTTCATGGTTTTCCTTAGTTTAATTCCTATCATGTTGTTTCTGCAGTCATTTACTGGTACTATGAGCGACATTGTGTACCTCTGTGCGTTATTATGTTTCTTTTTCAGATTGTTTAACTATTTTGCATGGCTTTATGTAAGTTATCATTACTGACTGTAAAAGGCATCAATAGTCTATTCCAAAGAAGGACAATCCTTAGCTCTCTTAATCATGATTATTCTGAGTTAGTGTTTCTTCAGGAGGCCCATTTACTGGGCATAGCTAGTTCCTATCTCCTTCATTACGAAATACTGGAAATTTGGCTCCCATCTGAGCCTCAATGATTGGTGGAATTATGTCCATTTTTACTGTAATTATGAGCAACTACCTTGTATGTCAATCTCTTCCACTCAAGCCTTTCACTACTTGTTTAAAAGGAAGGTGTTCCATGATTATGTTCTAACTGCTAAATGCTCTCATTTGACTGTTTAATTTTGTATACATTTCTGCCACAGGATCAGCCTGTATCATCAATACCATTTCTGCTTGTTTGCTGTACAATAACTGTTGTGTGTAAGCGCTTATGTGATGACTCTTATTAGCTTAGAGAAGAAGCATAGGGGTGGGGGGTAATTGGGGTTGTTTTCCTTATTGTATGTGTGTATTTGTATCTTTTGGTGTGTTGTTACTTTTGTTTGTTGTAAAATGAAAATAAACGTTTAAAAAAAAAAAAAAAGAAATCATGGGTCTCAAAGAGTAGCCACAGTTGTTGGAGCATTCTAATTTTGTTGTATAATGGTTTTGGTTGTTTTGCTTATATGAGATTGTAGGTTATCAATGATTACTCCAAGGTATCGGATTTCATGTTTGACTAGTAGATCTGCATTATCAACCCTCAGTGATGTTGGTGGGGAAAATGATTGGTCTCTGATTATGAAGAGTACTTCTGTTTTGCTATAATTTATGGCTAGACAGTGTTCAGAGAGCCATTGGGCTATTGTATTGAAACAGTTTAGTATTGGTGTGAAGTTTGTATCAGCAGTAGAGAAAGAAGCATAAATCATGATGTCATCTGCATAAAGATGAAAGAAGACACCATGAGAACGTATGAGATCACAGGCTGAATGTAAATGTTAAATAAGAGGGCTAATAGTGCTGAGCCTTGAAGTACTCCTTGCTTTTGACTGTATGGGTCAGAGGTACTGGGTCCTGATTGAACAAATTGCTGGCATTCAGATAGATAGGAATGAAGCCATTTTAAAGCTAGATGCTGGATTCCAATGCATTGTCAACACTGCAGTAGAATAGAAACATAGAAACATAATGACAGAAAAAGACCACAAGGCCCATCTAGTCTGTCCTTCCATAACAACTACAACAGTCCACTTTTTACCTTTAGAGATCCTCTGTGTTGGTCCCATGCTTTTTTGAATTCAGTTACTGTCCTCATCTCTACCACTTCCACTGAGAGACTATTCCACGGATCCACTACTCTTTCCGTAAAGAAATATTTCCGCATATCACTCTTGAATCTATCTCCCTTCACCCTCATCCCATGTCCCCTCGTCGCAGAACTTGCTTTCAATTGAAAGAGGCTCTCTCCCTGAACATTTATGCCACGGAGGTATTTAAACATCTCAATCATATCACCTCTATCCCGCCTTTCCTCTAAGGTGTACATATTAAGATCCTTAAGTCTGTCCTCATATGCTTTATAATGAAGACCACTAATCATTTTAGTAGCAACCCTCTGCACCGACTCCATCCTGTTCACATCCTTTTGAAGGTGCGGTCTCCAGAATTGCACACCATACTCCAAATGAGGTCACACCAAAGACTTATACAGAGGCATTATCACCTCCTTTTTTCTGCTAGCCATTCCTCTCCGTATGCACCCAAGCATCCTTCTAGCTTTTGCCATCGCCTTTTCTACCTGTTTAGCTACTTTAAGATCATCGGACACAACTACGCCTAGGTCCCGCTCTTCTTTAGTGGACAAAAGTACTTCACCTCCTATACTGTATTGCTCCCTTGGATTGCTGCAGCCCAAATGCATGACCTTACATTTTTTAACATTAAATCCCAGTTGCCAAATTCTAGACCATTCTTCAAGCTTAGCCAGATCCCTCCTCATGTTATCTACACCTTCCTGGGTGTCTACTTTATTGCAGATTTTGGTATCATCCGCAAAGAGGCAAACCTTACCCGACAGCCCTTCCGCTATATCACTAACAAAGATGTTAAAAAGAATCGGACCAAGGACAGATCCCTGGGGCACACCACTGGTAACATCCTTCTCCTCAGAGTGAGCTCCATTTACTTGTACTCTTTGTCGCCTCCCACCCAACCAATTTCTAACCCAAGCAGTAACTTTAGGGTCCATCCCTAGGGTGCTCAGTTTGTTTATAAGTCGCCTGTGAGGAACAGTGTCAAAGGCTTTACTGAAATCTAAATACACCACATCTAGAGCTCTCCCTCGGTCCAACTCCCTGGTCACCCAGTCAAAGAAATCAATCAGATTTGTCTGACAAGACCTGCCTCTGGTGAATCCATGCTGCCTCGGATCCTGTAATCCGCTGGACTCCAGAAACCTCACTATTTTCTCTTTCAACAGCGTTTCCATTAATTTACTCACCACTGAAGTTAAACTAACCGGCCTGTAGTTTTCAGCCACATCCTTACTTCCGCTTTTGTGTAAAGACACCACATGAGCCTCTCTCCAGTCCTTTGGCACCACTCCCGACTCCAACGAGGCATTGAAAAGGTCAGTCAGTGGAGTTGCTAGAACGTCCCCAAGTTCCCTCAGTATTCTCGGGTGTATCCCATCCGGTCCCATCGCTTTGTCTACTTTAAGTTGAGCTAGTTTCTCACGAACACAGTCTTCTGAAAATTGTTCAAGATGTCCCTCGCTTCTGTTCTTATTTGTGGGTGTTTTCTGAGGTCCTGCTCCTGGTTCTTCATCTGTGAACACAGAACAAAAATATTTGTTAAGCAATTCCGCTTTATCCTTATCAGCTTCTACATATTCCCCCCCTGCATCCTTGAGTCTGACAATACCACTTTTGCCCTTCCTCTTCTCACTAATATATCTGAAAAATGTCTTATCCCCCCATTTTATTGCATTGGCTATTTCCTCCTCCTTTTGAATCTTTGCCTTCTTGACTACTTTGCTAGCTTCTCTAAGTTTTTCCAAATACAGATGCCTGTCTTCCTCTCTCTGTGATCTCTTGTATTTGGCATATTGTGTTGAAAGCCGCAGCAATATCTAAGAATACAAGGACAAATCCTTTTGTTGTTTTTTCTATGCCCTGTAACAGTTTATTGATAAGAGAGATTAGCAGGTTTTCTACTCCAGGCCGGAAACCATGTTGCTTCGGATCAAGAGGTGCATTGGTGCCAATATGATCCTGTAATTGAAGTTGGACAACCTTCTCCATTATTTTTGCCAAAATGGGAAGGCTTGAGATTGGCCTGTATGAGCTTGGTTCTGATAGATCTAGCTTGGGGTTTTTAAGTATTGGGCATATTTATTTATTTATTTGTTTACATTCTCTTATATACCGCGCTATTCTGCATCAGTGCGGTTTACATTGAACAAACTGAAATTACATTGAACAGGGCATTATAACTTGGCGATAACTATTTTACAGGGAACATGGGCTATGGAGGGTTACGTGGCTTGCCCAAGATCACAAGGAGCACCTGTGGGACTAGAAACCCCAATCCTTCCGGCCCAAGGTTGCTGTCCTCTAGTGGGATATGGACGCAGTTGGACGCAGTTTTCAGTCTGGAGGGTATATGATATCCTTGAGAGAATGAAAACCTTAGAATCTTGCATAAGATTGGGGCTAACTCAGCTCTTACCATTTTAAACCAGTTTACTGGGCAGGGATCCAGTGGGGATGTTGTGGTTTTGAGGTTGCTAATAATGTTTTCAAGATTTTCAGTGGAGATGGGATTGAATGCTTTAAGTAGGTTGCCAGCAAACACTTGTTGACATCTTTAGGTGTACAAGAAGGAGAATTAAGTTGTTTGGATTAGAAGTATTTAGCAAGGACTTGTGGTCCAGGAATGGTTGGAGAAATTGCCTGTTTATTCTCTTTTAGCAAGAATCTAACTATATTGTATAATTCCCTGGGTTTGTTGATTGTGTCACAAGCACAACGCCCAAAGCCACTTGCCTTTAGTGGTCGAGGGGCGTGGTGGTTGAGGATTCCCTCTTCTATCAGCTCTTAGCAGCCTATTTCTTCGTGTTGGCTTCTGGGAAGTGTAGTACTGCTAAAATATGTTGGTGCTTTAAGTAGAAGGTTTGTAGTTGAGGTAACCGAGGGTAAGGCTTGTAACAGAAAGTTTATTTCCATAACACAAAAACACAGCAGGTTCAAGGTATCATTTACAGGATTATAACTGTAGGTTTTGCTTAAGGTACAGCAAATAATGGCAAACAAACCAAAAGAACTCAGAAATGGCTTCTTAAAGTCCTCTTACTTGCAGAAGTATTGCCTTTAGAAACTAGGCTGCCACTTTCCTTTTTTAGTCCTTGTTAAACAGAGCATAAAGAAAAATTCAAGCTTAATTCTTCTACAGCAGTTTGGTTTCTGCCAGCCTCAAAACCTCTCTAGGCTGCATTTCTATGTGAAACCAAACTTAGAACAAAATAAACATTCCAAGCTGTTATCAAAACTCTTAGCAGGCTTTTCATATAGGAGAGGAGCAAGCAAAAACTCTTATAGCAGCTAACTTGGCTTTTCTTGCCGTTGCACAGTTCAAACACAGGTGATAAACAAGCATGAATCAGAGCTTCCAGATCAGGCTTACGTTGCAGTAAATTTCCCTTTTAAAACATACAGGAATTTACTTCCACACTGCTTGTGCCATATGGTTCACTTCCAAGGAGAATTACTTCTTTCAGGGCTAGCTTTCCTTAAGACCTCCTGTCTAGAGCTTGGAACAGAGAGCAATCCATAAAGAAATCTTCTTCCCCCAACTCTGACACTGGTTCTCCCAACTGCATGGGTTCTGACTCACCGACCTGGTCAGACTGCTCAGCTGACAACCTCTCTGGTGGTCTGAAAGCCTCTCCACTTCCTGGCCCCCACCTCTGTTGCCAACCTGTTGCAGGGAATTCAGCTCTCTCAGCTCTGGGTAGCTCAGCTCTTCTTCAAGAATCAGCTCCTTCTCTCAGCCTCTGTCTCAGTTGCTCTCCCGGCTGCTCTCCTTCTCGTCTCCCCCTCTCTGCATAATCTAACCCAGGCTTATACCTCCAGGATTCTAACCCCACCTCTTTCTTTCCCAGGTGTTGGTAATCCCCCTGCCTTCTGGTATTAGAATAATCAGTGCACTTGTTAAAGTAAGGGCTTTGGTCCTCGTGCTTGCAATCCCTCTTTCTTACTTTATCAGTCATTGTATGAAACTTGTTCCAGCTGGGGTTTTTCTGTCTTTGAAACCTGGCTGTGGCTTTCTCTCCCTGCATTCCTAGAAGGGGACCCTTAACTAGGGTGAATTCATTATGCTTCTCACCTCCCCCACTCTCAGGATAGCTGACTTTGCCACAATTGATTTCATTATAATTTTAGTTTGAAATTCTCTTTTTGCCTTATTAGTCTCCATTCAGTACAGGTATAATGTATGCAAGTAAGTATTTTCGATTTGTTCAACATGAGTTTGTCTCCATTTTCGTTCAATTTTTCTGAGTTTGCCCTTAATGAGGTATATTCCATTCTGTGCATCCCAGCCTCTGTGCGCCCAGTCGGAACCGGATGCACAGAGATAGACCCAATTCTGATCCTGTGGGGCACTTCTAGCCCCCGTGGGATCAGAATCGCATCTAGGCCAGTATGTGCAGGCCAGTACCTGATTCCCATTGGCCTGCACGTACAGGCCCTTGCCCGGCTAATTCCGTCAGGCTCCTGAATGGAGCTGCGATCCCCAGCTGCCGACCACTTTCTCCTTTCCCCACAGCCCGACCCCTGATCTGGCATCCCATGGCCAGGGTCAGGCTGTGGGGAATCCCCTGCACCCCTTACCTGTTTGCTCCTGGCCTGGCCTCCCATCCCCCGACATCTAGGAGGACTTATTCCATCTCTGAAGTGGAATAAGTCCCCCGTCTAGTCTGTCGGCACTGGACATACAGGGCTGACTTCAGAATTGGCCCTGTCCGGGGCTGTGGACCACCCACTGCCCGCCCTATCTCTGACTCCACACCGCCCCCTCCCACCCTCATCTAAGCCTCCCCGTACAAACTCCTTAGTTGGGGACGGCAAGTCAGACAGAAAAGACCCCAATGTTTTTAAGATCTTTAGTATACCAAGCCATATGATTTTGATGGCGGACACAAGAAGGGTGTGGAGAGTGTGCAGAGGTAGTTGCACTTATGGCTTCAAACCAAGTATTGGCAAATAGGTCTAGCTCATTCAAATGGAGGGAGGAGTGGCCTAGTGGTTGGGGCAAGTTACCTCAGGCCAGAAGGTCAGAGGTTCAAATCCCACTAGAGGACAGCAACCTTGGGTGGTCCTTGTGGTCTTGGGCAAGCCACTTAACCCTCCATTGACCATGTTCCCTGTAAAATAGTTATCTCCAAGTTATAATGCCCTGTTCAATGTAAACCACTTTGCTTTCTTGAAAGGCAGTATATAAGAAATGTTAAATTTAAAAAAAGCTGTTTTCCAGCAGTGGGATAACAGTGTCAAGGAAGGAGGACTTATTAAATTGTTTAAAGTGGTGGTAGTTTGAACTCTTAGATGTCTCAGTAGATGGCGGCCCCAAATGCAAAAGTTGAAAGGAGATGGTGTAGTGGTCAAACCATAGGACCTGTGTAATTTGTGTGCTAGAGAGGTTGGATCTTTCAAGGAGCTGAGAAGCGACAAAGATGACATCAAGGGTATTATCTTTAGTATGCGTGGGACTGTGTATTATTTGAGTGAAGTTTAAGTACCCCATCACATCAGTAAAAGCTTTGGGACAGAGGTTTAGGTCACCCATGAGAGTCAAAGGACAATTAGGATTTGTGTGGGTACAGGCCAATTCAAGATGTGCTGCAAATTCATCGTTATTTGCTGTGAGAGATCTGTACATGAGGCATAATGACATCTGCTTATTGGTGATGGCAATACTACAGTATCTATTCTTATTATCCCTCTTTTCCATCTCTCATATTTTCATCCCCTACTTCCCCTGCCTCCTACCACCTATATTCACTCTCCTTCCTACTTAAGTTCTTATCACTATCGTCACACTCTTCTTCTTCATTTTTTGTTCCCTATCATCTTGATTTCTTCAGTAATATATTTTTCTCTCCTTCTCATTTTTCCTTCCAGTTTCTGATGAAAGTGACACCCACAGCACTTTTCCAGATGACCAAGTCCTACAGAATGGGCCCTTTTAACCCCCAGCAATGGTGGCATTTGTATTCTTGCTATCAGGACCAGACCTGACAATCCAGCTCCTTCATGAGCATCAGTAAGGATGTCAAGATGTACATTTTCATTTAGCTAAATACTTAGCAAAACCCCCCCACACTTTTCATACAATATTTGGTGCAGGTTTGAATGAAAACTCTAGATGTTCCACATTGAAAACCGGTAAGCATTCTAGTCAGTGTGGAAACCTGATGAAAAATTGTTAACTGGGTAGAAACAACAGAGAGACTGATGGTCAATGGAATGAGCTTTGGAATACTTTAGGGCTTAGTGCTGGGGTCAACAATATTCAATGTCCTTACTGCAGTATTGTCAAAAGAGTGGGAAGAAAACTACGCTTAATTGCAGATGAAACAAAAGTCGTTAAGATAGCTGATAAACTAGGAAATTTGGAAAAATGAAAGATGACTTGAAAATAATACAATAAATATAACAGTCATATTTTTGGAATTTGTGCTGCAATGCCATAAAAGAAGTAAAAAAAATACACTAGAGTGCAAAAATGTGTTAGCCAATTCTCTTGTGAGGATAAAGAAAACGACCTAGAAATGATTATCTGAGATAACCTGAAGATGGCCAGTCAGTCTTACAGAGCAGCAAGGAAATACAACACTGTGCTTTGATGCGTAAGGGGAGATATTACTAGTAGCAAAAGGAATCAAATCCTTGTATAGATCACTGGTTCAATTAAACCACAGCATTGTGAGGACTCCCAGAGAATGGAAGTAGATTTCGGGAGGCCTACCAATGGAGCACAGCCTGCAATACAAGCTCTAAATAAAGAAGACACTTGAAATGGACTCTGTTGAAGAAAGATAGGCAAGACAGGATATGTTTGAAATATTTAGATACCTAGCAGTCTTCCATAACATGCAAATAGAACACATTCTCCATAGAATAAGAAAGTTAGGAATGTTTTTGGTGTGGTACATTTTTGGATCAATTGCCCTTGCATTCATTTTTGGACTCTAAGAAAGTCTTCATTTCAGTTGTTTCATAAGGTTTTTTTTAAAGTGAATGGGTGAAGCTATTTTGCACTCACAGTGTGGGTTTCCATCCATTTTTAATGAAAATTGCTGTCAGGCATCAGTAACAGAAGCAACAGCACTTTGGAGGTTATTTTATAAAAGTTAGGTTATATATATGCTAGTTTGAGCACATAGGTGTGGATATGGCAGCAAAGGTGTGGATATGGCAGCAAAGGTGCTAAGCGTGATTCTATAAGGGAGCAAAATAGGCACATATATAGGCGGTGGTGCCTAATAGTACACCTTATCAAAAGGGGCATGTTTTAGTTGGAGAATGAGCATCTACTAGATGTGCTGAGAAAGCATGCATGTATGATGTATTCTGTAAGTATCATATGTGCATGCTGATAAATGCCATCGAGTTGATGTTGACTCATGGCAACCCTCTGGATGGTTGTCCTAAATTCTCTTCGGTCATCAGTCATTGTTGATGGAATGGTATCCATAGCTGCTGTTATTGTATCGATCCAGTGCATTGCTGGCCTTCCTCTAATGATCTTTCTCTTCGCATGAAGTGTCCGGATTTTGAAAGTTGAAGTCTTGTCTTTTGAATTTCTAAAGAAAGCTTAGGTTTAATCTCCTCTAGTAACAAATGATTTGTTCTTTGGGCAGTCCAAGATATACACAGTATTCTTTGGCAGCACTATAATTCAAAGGCATCAATATTCTTCATGTCTTTCTTCTTCACTGTCCAACTTCTGCATCCATATGATATTATTGAAAATTCCATGGCTTGGACAAATCAAATCTTTATACTAGACATATGTCTTTGCATTGGAGAATCTTGTCTATGTCCTTTATAGTTATTCTGCCAAAAGCAATGTGTCATCAGATTTCTTGACAGCTTATCGTTTCCTTATTGATTATTGATCAAAGCAGGTTAAAGTTGTCTATATTTCTATTTCTTCTCCATCAAGGGTGAAATGATTGATTTTGCTAGTGGTCAGGATCTTTGTCTTTTTCATGTTGATCTTAATAAGCAGATGTTTCAGCCATTTTGTGGTGTCATCAGCATAGCACAGGTGGCTGATGATTCTTCCACCAATCTTCACACCTCTGTTGTCTTTATACAGTCCAACTTCTTTGATGATCTGTTCTGCATAGAAGTTATATTACAAAAATAACTTTTACTCTATGTATATTGTATATTACAGGAAACACTATCCTATGGTGGTTTTACCTACTTTTAGATTCTTGTTAGAGCTCTATAAAATTTGAGTAAAACGGAAGTACTGCCACAAGAGGTAGTTTTTCCTCATGGCTAATCTTCCAACATTTACACATACACATATATTTGAGCTCATGGTTGTTTTGATTCTGCTCTATTTTTGTTTTTCTGCATAGAAGTTAAACAGATATGGGGAAAGTACGCAGCCATGTCATATACTTTTGCTGATTTTAAACCATTCTGTTTCTCCTTGCTCTGTTTGAACTATTGCTTCTTGATTAATGTAAAGGTTGTGCATGAGAACTATCAGATGTTTTGATATACTTATACTTCTTAATGTGGCCCAGAGATTTTAATGATTTACATAATCAAGGGCTTTGTTGTAGTCAATAAAATACACATAGATATCGTTTTGGTCATCCTTTGTCTTTTCAAGGATCCATCTCACATCTGCGATGATGTCTCTTGTCCCTTTCCCTTTTCCAAAACCCTGCTTGCATTTCAGACAGTTCTTGTTCCAGGCAGAGCCAGCCCAAGGGTTTCAGCCGCTCCAGGCAGGAGCCCCAACCATGCCGAGCTGCTGGCTCCCCGTGCCAAGCTACCACCCCCCAGCTCAAGCTGCCGCCCACCCCCCACCCTGAGCTGTGCCATGCCGCCACCAGCCCCTGTTGCCACTGCCGCCACTGATTTAGACTTCTGGGGCCAGCAGCAGTGGTAAAAGTTTAAAAGCGGTTGTTTTGTGCTATTGCTTTGGTATTTGCAGTAGGCCATGTGTTTTGGCACACATGGCCTGCTGCTTCTGACCCCCCGCCAACAGGAAGTTGCATTGGAGGGGGGTTAAAAGCGGCAGACCTGTGTACTGAAGAACATGGCTTGCCATGGGCACCAAAGGAGTGGCACAAAGCATCCCTGCTACCCACCATAGTCTGCTTCCATAGGCAATTGCCCCCCCTTCCACTCAGCCCATTTCTATTCCAAGCCCCCATCCCATCAGCTATTTGCAGTTCAAGCCCCCCTTCCACTCAGCCCATTTCCATTCGAAGCCCCCGTCCCATCAGCTATTTGCAGTTCAAGCCCCCCTTCCACTCAGCCCATTTCCATTCGAAGCCCCCGTCCCATCAGCTATTTGCAGTTCAAGCCCCCCTTCCACTCAGCCCATTTCCATTCGAAGCCCCCGTCCCATCAGCTATTTGCTGTTCAAGCCCCCCTTCCACTCAGCCCATTTCCAGTCCTAGCAACTCCCACAGCCCATTACCAGTCCTAAGCCCCCCACAACCCATTACCAGTTCTAAGCCCCCCATCAGCCCACTTCCAGTCCTAACCCCCATCACCCCATTTTCAGTCTTACCCCCCAGCCCATTATCAGTCCTACCCCCATCAGCCCACTTCCAGTCCTAACCCCCCCATCAGCCCATTTCCAGTCTTAGCCCCCCCATAGCCTATTACCAGTCCTAACCCCCCCATCAGCCCACTTCCAGTCTTAGCCCCCCCATCGCCCATTACCAGTCATAACCCCCCTCCCCCCCATCAGCCCATTACCTGTCCTAACCCCCCATAGCCTATTACCAGTCCTAACCCCCCCATCAGCCCACTTACAGTCTTAGCCCCCCCCATAGCCCATTACCCCCCTCCCCCCATCAGCCCAGCTAGATTTAAAAAAAAACACAAACCGTCTGCTGCTGCAGAATCGAGCACCCCGCGGGGCCCCTCCCTGCCCTGCAGAATCCTCGTTTCAGCATCAGCTCCCAAAGCGCGGGCTTTTCAGAGCCGCGAAGGGACAGCTTCTCCTCTCGCGGCTCTGTTAATCCTTCCGCGGCTCTGTTAATCCCTTCGCGGCTCTGGCAGCCGACGCTGAGGGAGTTGATGCTGAAACGAAGATTCTGCAGGGCAGGGGGGCCCCACAGGGTGCTCGATTCTGCCGCTGCCACGGCAGCAGCAGCAGCCAATTTGTGGGTTTTTTTTATCTAGCTGGGCTAATCGCTGATGCAAGATGTTTTTTGCGCGGGGCCCCCTGAAACGCGGGGCCCTGTGCAAAAAACATTCTTGCTCAATGGACGGGCTGGCCCTGGTGGTGAGTAAGGGGAGGTGCAGTAGGGACAGGAAGGGGAGGGGCCAGAAGATCCAGAGCAGTGGAGAGGGCAGATTCCCAGGTTCTAACTTGGGAATCGGGGGAAAGGGAAGAGACGTCTGGGGGGAGGAGATGATCTGCTGGTGGGACGTTCTGCAGGGTGAGGGGGTGATGCGTCAACTATGGTGTAGAGGCCATAAGAGGAAGAAGGAAGGGCAAGGAGGGTGGAGTAATGGGAGTGAGAAGGATACACAGAAGTGGTCCGACCAGAGAAGCTAGTGGGACAGAAGGGCTACAGGGACAATGAGAGAGGTAGAGGGGGAGATGTGGAGGTCCAGTATATGACCAGCAGAATGAGTGGGGAAGGGAATGTGCTGTAAAAGAGAAATATCTTCCAGGAGAGAGCTGAAGGTCCTATCCTGTGGTTGGAGGGGGCGGGCGTCGAGATGGTGATTGAAGTAGCCAAAGAAGCCATAGAGACCTCTGAGATGCTCAATAGGAGATCCTCCCAACCCTGGGCAGAGAAAGAAGAGGGGCATAAACTAGAAGGAAATGGAGCTGGAGGAGGGGTGTAGAGTCCAGCTGTAGAAGGAGAGCCTTCTGATAATGCAATGAAGGTGATTGAATAGACCTGAATCAGGTGGAAGAACGATAAAGGATTACTACTCTTTCACCCATATGCCCAAGATGTGGGGTTGGCAAAATAGCCAGATGGGAGACACCAGGCAAAAAACAGGTCCTCCCCATCCCGAAGCCAAGTTTCAGTCAGAAATAAAGCATCCAGGGTGAGACTGAGGATCAAATTGTGGACTAAGAGGGATTTAGAGCGTAGTGAACAACAGTTAAGTAGAGATAAAGATAGGATAAGGGGGGGGGGAGGGAGAACATGGGAATCCTGAGGGACAGCCATCCTGGGATGCGGGGGATGGCAAGGTATCAGTGGAGGGAGAGTTGTGTGTTGTGTGTGTGTGTGGGGGGGGGGGGGGGTTGTTACTGTATATTCTTTACATCTTTTTTTGATCTTCTTAGCATCATGAAACATGGATCCTTGAGCATCTTTTAGCATTGTAATCCAAGGCTGGAATTTTTTCTTTATCTCTTGCAGCTTTAGGAATGCCAATCTTGTTCTTCCTCTAACAGTTTCTGATTCTATTTCCTTGCATGTGTCATTGTAGTATTCGCTTTGTCTTGCCTTGCTACGTGTTGGAAATCTCTGTTAAGTTCCTTGATTACCTCTCTTTTTCCTCTGGCTTTGGCTTCTCTGCGTTTCTGAGTACTATTCGATCATCCATTTTGGCCATTTTTGCTTTTTATTCTTTTTGTTATTTATTTTTATTTATTTTATTTAAACAGTTTTTCTATACCACCTCTTCCATCGATCAGGGGCGGTTTACATCGAACAAAATAACTCTGTTACAGAGAACATATAGAACTATGATACAAAGAACCTTTGCAGTGATTTTTCACTTTCTTCAAGCATAACTTTCTTGATGCTATCTCATAGCTCTTCTAGTGCTCTGTCATTTGTATCCAAAGTGGCAAATCAATTTTGCATGCGGTCTTTAAATTCTGGTGGTATATTTTCAGGATCATATTTGCTACATTCATGATGGTTTGCTCTTTTTCAGCTTTAGCTTGAGTTTGCATATTAGTTGCTGGTGATCTGTACCCAGGGCCGGATTTACCTTGAGTGAGGCCCTACGCCAACAAAAATTGTGGGCCCCCAGCAGGGGCGGCCCAAGGTGGGTGCGGGGCCTCATTTGCATAAGGGGCCTCATTTGCATAAATATTTGCATAATGTTACCATATACTAACTTTTAGTAAACGTGCCTCTTAATGAGTGTATGGATAAAGAAAGACTAAAAGATTTCTACATTACTATAATCCAGTGCCAACTGCCAGACACATTAGGAACTACTACAAACACTGCCCATTTAGAACCCATAGCAAACCTACCGTATCCTAACAGCACTACCAGGACTCACAAAGCACCATACTCTACCAATCAAAAGGCAACACTGCAAATATTAAACCAATACATTTCAGAGAACAACAATACATGACCTACTGGGGAAAGAGAACAAGTGGCAATGTCAAATAGGAATTATATAAACAGAACACCTCAGCTCAGTTACACATGCAGAACATAGACCATCACCAAACAAGTAATCACAATTTAGAAACAGGAAGACAATAATTAAACTGGGAATCCCAAAAGCCAAACTTGGAATGTACAACACTGTAGAAATAAAACTATACATTAATTTTCTCTTGTACTAAACAAAGCGCAGACGTTAATGATGCACATTTACCAGAGCTGACATATTCCAATTAATAAATTCAAAATAAAGAGATATTTTTCTACCTTTTGTGCATTTTTTTCAGCTGCAATTGCTCCAGCCACTTTCTTCTGGTTTCTTTGTGTCTTCTGCTAACTCTCCATCGTCTGCTGTCCATTTGTCCTTTCTTCTCTCTTCTAGTTTTTTCCCATTCTCTCTCTACATCTGCTTTAACATACTAATCTTTCTCCTTTTGCTCTTTCCTCATTCCTATTTCATCCACTCAAATTTTACCCCTCCATCCTCAATCCCCACTTACTCTCCCAATACCCGGCCAATTGTAGATTTTTTATCCCTCCCACACAAAATATTTTTCCCTTCTCCATTTTACTCTTCCAGCCCCATCCCATTCTAATCCTCCCCAACATCAGCTCCCTTCTAGTTCCAGCCTCACCCAGCATCCATTCCCTTCTAGTCCCTGCATCAGCCCATTTCCAGTCCTAGCCACCCATCAGCCCATTTCCAGTCCTAGCAACCCCCCAACCCAATACCAGTCCTAGCCCCCCATCAACCCACTTACAGTCCTAACCCCCCATCATCCCATTTTCAGTTTAAGCCCCCCCCATAACCCATTACCAGTCCTAACCCCCCATCAGCCCACTTCCAGTCCTAACCCCATCAACCCATATCCAGTCAGCCCCCCATAGCCCATTGCCAGTCCTAACCCCCCCCATCAGCCCACAGCCCATTACCAGTCCTAACCCCATCAGCCCACCTCCAGTCTTAACCCCCCCAGCCCCTTTCCAGTCCTAGCCCCCCCATAGCCCATTACCAGACAGCCCCCATCAGCCCACAGCCCATTACCAGTCTTAACCCCCCCAAAGCCCATTACCAGTTCTAAACCCCCCCAACAGGCCACAGCCCATTACCAGTCCTAACCCCATCAGCCCACCTCCAGTCTTAACCCCCCCAGCCCATTTCCAGTCCTAGCCCCCCCATAGCCCATTACCAGACAGCCCCCATCAGCCCACAGCCCATTACCAGTCTTAACCCCCCCAAAGCCCATTACCAGTTCTAAACCCCCCCAACAGCCCACAGCCCATTACCAGTCCTAACCTCATCAGCCCACCTCCAGCCTTAACGCCCCAGCCCATTTCCAGTCCCAGCCCCTGCCCCCCAATTTCCCATTACCAGTCCTACCCCCCCCCCCCCGTCGGCCTAAAGCAAAATTTAATTAAAAAAAAAAAACCTGCTGGCTGCCGCCGCGGGGCCCCATCTGCTGCCGCGGCAGCATGGACTGACCCGCGGGGGCCCCCTCTGCAAGCTCGATCCGTCGATCCGTCCCTCCCTCTCTCCGTGCAGGCTGTGAGAGGCGCGAAGGGAGTGTGTCTCCCTCGCGTCTCTGTTAAGCCCGCAGGGGCTGATGGGAAATTTCCCATCAGCCCCTGTGGGCTTAACAGAGACGCGAGGGAGACACGCTCCCTTCGCGTCTCTCACAGCCTGCACGGAGGGAGGGAGGGAGGGACGGATCGATGGATCGAGCTTGCAGAGGGGGCCCCCGCGGATCAGTCCATGCTGCCGCGGCAGCAGAGGGGGCCCCGCGACGGCAGCCAGCAGGTTTTTTTTTAAAATTCTATTTAAAAAAAAAAAGCTAACTTGTTCCATTTTTGTGGGCCCTTGCCAGCTGTGGGCCCTACGCCATGGCGTACATGGCGTATAGGTAAATCCGGCCCTGTCTGTACCACAGTCAGCTCCAGGTTTTGTCTTTGTTGATGTTATTGAGCTTTTCCATCATTGACTTTCACAGATACACAATCTAATTTTTCTACAATCCACTGGGTGAAGTCCATGTGCACAGCCACCACTTGTGTTGCTGGAAGAATGTGTTTGAGATGACTAGATTGCTGGTCTTATAGAATTCTATAAATCTTTCCCAACTTTTGCGTTCCAGTCGCCCATGACTATCAATATATTATGTTTACATGTATATGTCATCAAATGTTAAGTGCCAACATTTACACCCATTATATATACTGACCAAAATGGAAGGAAGATGTTTTTTTTGACCTAGAGTGTAGGCTGGTGTTTGGTGTTGCTGATTGGCATATCATTGCCGGTTGAGATCTTATTGCTCTTCAAATTGTCTTCTTTTCTGCCCTCATTTACCCTAGTCAATGATGGAAAAACTCAGTAACATCAACAAAGACAACCTTTACATTAATCAAGAAGCAAAAGTTCGAACAGAACAGGAAGAAACAGAATGGTTTAAAATCAGCAAAGGTGTACGAGAAGGCTGCATACTTTCCTCCTACATATTTAATTTATAGGAAGAATAAATCATCAGAGAAGCAGGACTGTATGAAGACAACCAAGGTGTGAAGATTGGTGGAAGGACTCATCAACAACTTTCGCTATGCTGATGATATCACAATACTGGCTGAAAGTGAAGATGATCTGAAACATTTGCTTCTCAGGATCAAGGAACATAGTCTTAAAATGGGCCTACACCTTAATGTAAAGATGACAAAGATACTGACAAAATCAATAAATTCATCATTGATGGATAAGTAATTGACATAGTGGACAACTTTAACCTGCTTGAATCAATAATCAATGAAGAAACAACAAGCAGTCAAGAAATCTGATGATGAATTGCTCTTGACAGAATGGCTATGAAGGACCTAGATAAGATTCTCAAGAGCAGAGATGTCTCTCTCCATAGAAAGAGTCAACTTGTCCAAGCCATGCTATTTTCAACAACGTCACATGGATGGAAAGTTGGACACTGAAAAAGATAGACAAAAAGTAAATTGTTGCCTTTGAATTATGATGCTGGAGAAGAATACTGTATATATCATGGATTGCCCACAGAACAAAATCAGTATTACTGTGGTAGCCAAGACCTATAGACTAGGCCATAAGCCTGAACCTGAAAAATGACAGGCCTAAGAACCGCCTGGATTTCAGTAGTGCTGAGACATAAAATTAAAAGACAGAATTAAATGCTGCTTTAGAATGAAATGCTGCTATTGCAAAGTTTGCACAAAGTGAATACAATGCCTATATGTTAAATCGTTACTCCAGAATTGTTACTTACACATTTTAGAAGCTAGATATGACCTTGCTGAAGAAAGGTAACCAGGTTTGAACCAAACCATTGTTCAGCTAGCTGGAGAAAGCAGAGCAAAGGGCATAGATCCTGATTGGTCAAATTCCGGGAAATGTCAGACCAATAGAAAGTTTGAAGAAATTAGCATGAGACCAATAGAATGTTTTCATGTATCGAAATGTTTAAACTGTATAAAATGAACATGTTTCCGCTAAAGCGGGGCTCTGTCACTTTTAGACTGCCTTGTGCACAATAAATTGGCTTGAACCTTGATACAGACTCCTGGTGTCATTGGTTTGGTGGCGCTCTGCCGCTACATATTCTTGGTGCATTGGCCGGGAAGGTGTAGTGGTAGAGAGTGGTCAAACTGATTTACCACGAAATTCGCCTCAAGGTTTGGCCTGGTTGGGACCGTGTCTGACCGACGTGTGAATTCTCAGGCGCCAACCGGTCCATTGCATCGGAGAGGGTTCTAGCCTCGGCGGGCGTTGGGTCCGGCTAGGCCAACACCTTCGAACCCGAGGAGGGGAGTCCAGGCTTCAACCCATGCGCTGGCTTGAGGATGGGTAGCAGTCTGGGTGAGTATAGAGTTTTTGTATTATTAAGTCAGACAGTACTGGAACCTGGAACCATGTGGTAATGGGAAAAATGGTAAAAGGACACTGATCACGTCCGGAGTGGTCCGAGTACTCTTGTAAAGGCTATTAAGAGCGCAAGAGGAAACCACTGACTCCTTCTGGTAAAAAAATCATGATTAATGGTAATGGTAAAATTTTGGTAAGCCTAGATAGTCAGGATTGGGCTTTTGGGAAATGCAATTGTGTTTGTGTGTGAGATGTGTGAGTGAGAGGTCTTGAAAAGGCCGAGCGAGAGTGGACTCCAGACTAGCGCAGTTCCTGGCCGGGCGACCGCATCTAGGTCGCGAAACGGAGGAAGTGATTTGTGTTTGTGTCCCTATCTGTCTCCAGAGCTGTGAGGACTCCTTACCCCACAGTTCGACCTCCCTCTCCTACTGTTTGAAGTAATAATTTGTTGTACGTGATTACGAAGTACAGACGCACCACATTACACGTAAAAATGGGTGGAATAGAGTCCATGCAAACTCCGCTAGAAATCATGATCAAGAACTTTAATAAAGGGTTTACTGGGGATTATGGTATTACAATGTCTCCTAATAGAATGGCTGTGCTGTGTGAAAGAGAGTGGCCGTTAATAAACAATGCATGGCCCCGTGAGGGCACTTTCAATGTGAGAATTATTTCTTCTGTGCATAAGAGTGTGAGAGAACGTTATCCAGATCAGTTTCCTTACATAGACTCTTGTTTAGATATTTGTGAGAAGCAGCCACCCTGGATAAGGCAGTATTATGAGTTAAGAAGAATTATGCCAGCAAAAGGATTAGAGAAAGCTGAACAGAAACCCGGGAAGGGGGGGTTGCCTATATACTCTGCCCCAGAGTCCCCAGATATTCTAACATGATCACTGCAGCATTCTGTTACACTAGCACTGCCTAGACCTGAAGTTAATATAAATGTGCCGCCTCTGCAGCTGGGGGAAAGCAGACTTCCCCGATTGAAAGCCCTAAGCAAAGTCCTAGCACTTTGGGGAGACAAACTACTGACGAAACTGAAAGTGCAGAATCATCCACAAGCATAGAATCTCCTGCAGCTATAGAAAGTTTTTCTCAGAAAACATACGATTTAAGAAGTATTAGCGGTGCCAGTAAAAAAGTAATGCCCCTACGTCAGGTACCTGGCCTGCCTATCAGGGACGATCAGGGACAGATGGCTTTAGGACCTACCAGCCTGATTTACGTACCATTTTCTACAACTAACTTGTTAAATTGGAAAACACATTATGCATCCTATACTAGCAAGCCTCAAGATTTAACTGAATTAATGAGCAGTATTATGCAAACGCACCAGCCTACCTGGTCAGATTGTCGTCAGCTCTTGTCTACTCTATTTACTACTGAAGAAAGAGTAAGAATTGTGCAGGCATCCACAAAGTGGCTAAAAGAAAACTTTGTTGAAAGAGCAAATTTAAATCCTCAGCAAGCAGCAGCCGCAGCTTTTCCAAATGAAGATCCTGGATGGGATCCAAATAGTGAAGGGGGGCGAGAGCTTTAACACAGTTTCGCCAAGCCCTATTACAAGGCCTAAGAAAGGGAGGCCAAAAAGCAATGAATATTGGAAAAGTAGCAGAAGTAATACAAAGTCCAACTGAAAGTCCTGCAGCTTTTTATGAGTGATTATCTGAAGCATATAGACTGTATACCCCATATGATCCAGCAGCTATGGAAAATTTGCGCATGGTAAACGCAGCTTTTGTAAGTCAGTCCCAAGGGGATATTAAATGAAAATTGCAGAAAATGGATGGCTTTGCAGGTATGAATACAGCGCAATTAATGGAAGTTGCTCAAAAAGTATTTATAAATCGTGATAATGAAAGAGAGAGAGAAAGTGAACGAAAAATGAAAAAGAAAGCAGATCTTTTAGCCACAGCTTTGGTAGAACAGCGAGGGAAAAGTTTTTCCAACAGAAAAATGAGAGGGCGTGGGAGGAGTCGAGGAAATAGCCTACCCCCACTAGGTGAGAAACAATGTGCCTATTGCAAGGAGGAGGGGCACTGGAGAAATGAATGTCCGCAGAGAGACCCTGCCTCACAGAGGGCAGGAGGGAGCTGGAGAGGAAGAGGGCGTAACCAGAATCAAGCAGGAACAGGTCGTATGCAATTTCAGCAAAAAAGAGAAGGAGCTATAGAAGGAGTTGCAGTGGCCGAAGCAGAATACAATAGTGATGAAGATTAGGACAGACCGGGCTCTGAGTTTACTCTAGGTCCCCAAGAGTCTATGGTCTGCATGAAGATAGGGGATCAATACATGAACTTTATGATAGATACAGGAGCTGAACATTCAGTAGTAGCAAAACCAGTAGCCCCTTTATCTAAACAAACTGTCACTATTGTTGGAGCCACCGGGACAAAAGCAACTAAACCATTTTTACAGAATCGCATGTGTGAATTAGGAGGACAAAAGATAACACATCAATTTTTATACATACCAGAATGCCCTATTCCACTTTTAGGTCGAGACATGCTTGCTAAACTGCAGGCACAGATAACTTTCACTGAAGAAGGAGAAATGCAAATGTCTGTAAACACAAATCCTAAACTGGCAGGATTAATGGCACTAACAGTTCCACGAGAAGAAGAATGGAGATTTTACAGCATTTTTCCTGTCAAGAAAGCAACTATTCCTATTGAAATTTCAGCACCACCTGGAGTATGGGCAGAAGATAATCCACCTGGCCTAGCAAAGAATATAGCCCCAATTCTTGTAACTCTCAAATCAGGAGCAGAACCTGTGCATGTGAAGCAATATCCTCTTCCACGACCAGCAATAGAAGGAATTCATATCCATTTGAAGAGATTATTGAAACATGGATTACTTAAAGAATGCCAATCATCATGGAATACTCCTTTACTTCCAATCAAGAAACCTGGAGGTGACTAAAGACCAGTACAAGATCTGAGAAGAGTCAATGATGCAATTGAAACTATACATCCAGTAGTACCGAATCCATACACACTGCTGGGATTAATTCATACTGAAGCCACTCACTTCACTGTTCTAGATTTAAAGGATGCTTTCTTCTGTATACGGCTTGCCCCTGCCAGTCAGCTTTTATTTGCATTTGAATGGAGAGATCCAACAACAGGAAGAGGAGGCCAGCTTACCTGGACAAGATTACCACAAGGATTCAAAAATTCACCAACAATCTTCAGTACTTCACTCAGCAAGGATTTATCAAGTTATCCAGTTATCCCAGGAGAGAGAATTCTTCTTCAATACGTAGATGATTTGCTGATTGCCACCAACTCAGAAGAAGAATGTTTGCAAGCCACAAGTGAACTTCTACATCTCTTGAATGAAGCAGGATACAAAGTCTCCAGAGCAAAAGCACAGCTATGCCAAAAAGAAGTCAAATACTTAGGTTTTCAGCTATCCAATGGAACACGACGACTGGGACCAGAACGCAAGGAAGCAGTATGCAGCATTCCAATTCCAACTACCAGAAGACAGGTAAGAGCTTTTTTAGGTGCAGTAGGATACTGTCGAATATGGATACCTAACTTTGCTCTAATTGCAAAACCACTATATCAAGCCATCAAAGGATTGGAACAATCTCCATTAGAATGGGGACCTGAACAAGAAACGGCATTCAAGACTCTGAAGACAGCCCTGATGACATCACCAGCCCTTGGACTACCAGATGTACAGAAGCCATTTCGTCTATATGTCCATGAGTCACAAGGAAATGCCTTGGGAGTGTTGACTCAGCCACTTGGATCTTGGCAGCGACCTGTAGCATATTTATCTAAGCAATTGGACATTGTGGCAAAAGGATGGCCACCTTGTCTGAGAGCCATCGCAGCTACAGCACTTCTAGTAACTGAAGCAGACAAGCTCACTCTAGGACAAAATCTCTGTGTAATAGTGCCACATTCTGTTCAAACCCTCATGGACCACAAAGGAAATTACTGGTTCACCAACTCACGAATGCTAAAGTACCAGAGCATGTTGTGTGAAAATCCTCGATTACAATTGATGGTCAGTCAGGCCTTGAACCCAGCTACACTGTTACCAATTGGAACTGACCCTCCTGATCATGACTGCATAGAAGTCATGGATACTGTATTCTCAAGTCGACCAGACCTGACAGATGTACCTTTTGAAGATCCAGAACAAACTTTCTTCGTGGATGGAAGCAGTCTTGTAGTCAATGGACATCGTTGTGCTGGATATGCAGTAGTAACCCTGGATCTTGTATTGAATCTTCAGCCCTAGCCTCAGGAACATCAGCACAGAAAGCAGAATTGATAGCACTCACAAGAGCACTAATACTGGGAAAAGGACTCTGTATAAATGTATACACAGATTCTAAGTATGCAATCACAACATTGCATGCTCATGGAACCTTGTACAGAGAACGGGGATTGATAACTTCAGGAGGAAAATCTATCAAACATGGCCCAGAGATATTGACATTGTTAGATGCTGTATGGGCCCCCGAGCAAGTTGCAGTTATGCACTGTCGAGGACATTGTTAGGAAATAATAATAATGCTTAGTTTAAGTACATATACAGGAGGCCTGCACAAGAGAAATCAGAATCCTATAGAAATCAGAATCCTATGTGTGTGCCCTTTGTACATTCTGGTGTGGGTATGGAAAAAGGAATGTGCTGTGCTAAGCTAAATTGATTGTTCTACTCAAGGATGACTTGTATTTGCACAGTTACTGATAAGCTATAGCGGGCCCCAGAATATGGGTGGATGACGTATGACTATGTTTCTGATAATGTATAAAATACGGACAATCCCTCCACCCTTTGGAATAAACTTGCATACATTCCCTTCTGTGTGGTCTGTGAGTTTTATTCCCCTGGATTCCAGCCAGCCGGAGCAGCACACCTCAGATGAGGGTTCGGGACTTCCCTGGCCTGGAGTGACTAACAAGAAACAGACCCTTTACATTTGGTGTCAGAAGTGGCAATACTCCCGTTGGCCAGGGATCCCTGTGCTTTGGTAGCATGGTTTAAATTAGAACTGGTATTCTCCCTTTGGTTGGGAGTGTCCCTATTGCTTTGGTAGCATGGATAAATGGTAATTAAGCATGGTTAAATGGTAATTAAGACTTTCCTGTTCCCTGGGTGGGAATCGGTGGGAAAGCTAAATTTCTTTTCTTTCTCATCTGCGGCTGCTGTGAGGGCTGTGTGCTTGTGTATGTGTGAGTTTGGCAAAACGCCCCTGCCGTACTCCGAAGCGATATAGCGCTAGTGACGGGTACTGTGCAGACAGCAAGTGGCCAGACGTGCGTTTGTTGTGAATTCATTAGAGGATGGGGGGGGGGGGGTCCCAAGGTAAGGGGACCACTTCAGAATCCGCGGGCGTGCGTGTGCTGCTACATGTTGTGATAAAGTTTAAAACTGCAGCTAAAAAACAGCCATTCTACATAAATTGCCAGTGTAAGTTACAGGACATTTGCTAATTCTGCTGAAGAAGTCTGTTAGCATGTTTATCTCTGTGCCTATACGACACCCCCCCTCTCTAGAACTGATGACTCTGGAATGCAAGTGACAAGTGGTGTTTGTTTATTCTTCCACTGCTTTGCTCTTCCCTCCCCCTCCCTTCCTGTTCTTTGTGTTCAAAGGTTACGGACAGGCAGACAGAACAGAAACTTAAAGTTAAACAGCATACTAAAACGTAAATTATTATTTGTTTGCAGAGTGTCTATTTATTGCCATATTGTAAGAAGACAAGCTAAATAGAAAGAAAATTACTTTTGTACTTAACAACGGTATAACTGTCACTGAAATATGTAAAAGGGTGTGTCTGTATTTAGACACCCATTGCTATAGCAATGTACTGAATAATGAAATACTAAAAGAGCTCTTAATCTGCTTCACAATATCCCTCTCAGAGTCTCATTGGCCAGCTTGGCTAAAGGTGAATTGGCCACAGGTAAAGGTATAAATAACAGCTGGGGCTCGCTGGGATTTTCCCACAGTGGAGTGACTCCTGCTGAGTGGAGGTGCGAAGACGCGTCCTGTTGATTTCAACAGTCTCACCTCCTTCTCTGCGGAGAGGTCTCTTTACTAGCTGGTACTGGTCCTGGGTGACTAGAGATATTGTGAATCGGAGTGTGACAGACAGTGAATTAAAAGCATGCACTCCAGCAACCAAGTAAATTCTGTGCACAGATCGAGGTAAGGAAAAGTGGGACTTTGGTTTCTACCTTGGTGGTTTGTACATTCTATTGGGAACTGAGACTGATTGTGTGTGAGTGAGATGTATAATGTATATAGTGGAGACATCCGGGGAGAGGGGTGGGTTCCAAATACCCCGAGGGTCTAGTTCATTATGCAGGGCGAAGTTTCTTAAGAAAGCACTTGTAAGCTTTGATTTGTCTCTTGTTTAAATAAGAACTGAAACAGAAGTTTCCCAAATAAGTAACTCCTTAGTGTCCTTCCCAACAAGCTGGAAAAAAAATATGTTTTGTTTACAGTAAATATTGTTTTTCTTTTACTTGCTGGTTGGTGCAGGATTTAAGGAATCTGAATAAGATTTATTTATTTATTTATTTAACAGTATTTCTAAACCGCCTTATCTTAATAATCAAGGTGGTATCACAGCAAGCAATCAGGTAAAGTGTGTGTGTTGTCCATGCAGTGAGGATAAAACTTAGTTGTGTGAGGGATGTGTTGGGTGCTTGATTTGTTTGAGCTATATACAGGGATTGTCCAGACCTAGCAACAGATACTTTCCTTTGAAAACCTTATTTCAAAAGAAACCCCTTGATTTGTATATTTATGCTTTTGGTTAAAAATATTGAGCTAAATTTTGCATGAACACAAATGGTTCAGTATTGTAGATTTGAGGTATATGTTTGAGCCTGCTCTCTAGGCACTATGTAGATGATCTTCAAAGTTTGGGGCAGGAGAAACCAGTTGTGATAGAAGCCATTCATAATCTGCTGCATTTCTTGGGAATGAAAGGATTTAGGGTGTCCTGGAGGAAAAAAATTAGGTTGGGGCTATCTCTTCCCCCTACAACATCAGAAACGAAACCAGAAACTTAACAAAGAGAACAAAGAAGAGAGAGGGAAAGGGGGCAGCCCCTCCCGTGGGCTACAGAAGGCACAAATGATTTTGGATTGGTTTTTTTTAACCTTCAAAGTAGGGGTTGGGAACCCTGTCAGGACAATGGGGCATCCTGAGCCAGTAATTAAAAGACTGCAACTTGAAAAAATGATTTGAATCCTGAGTGAATAAGAAGGTCATGTTATGTGTCTGGTCTTTGTGTATGCTATTGAGTAAACTTAAAGAGTTTAAAAACAATGAATTTTATATTTTGTGGCAAGCACCTCAGAGGTCATAATTATTGTTCATATATTATAGAAACACATAGAGTTGTAACTATAGGAATTTAATAGCAATCACAATTAGTGACAATTCTCAAGCAACTTTTTATTTAGGACTTTTCTCTCTCTTGTTCAGCTATCTGCATTTGCCTGAAGGAATTTGGACTCAAGACAGACCTGCTGTTTACTTTGCTGTTTGTGTTTGAGATAACATCAAGGTTGAACTGTTACTCTAAGTAGATTGCTTTAACATAATTTCATTGTTTCAGATCAGTTTGATACCAGTCTCAAGTATTATGTATAAGGTTTTAATTTAAATGTGACAAAGCATGATTCTGAATTCACCTTTTTGCAGTTTTATGTTATTTGAATGTCTGTTTCCTGAACTGTAAGATTTTAAGTTAACTACTTGGCATTGTTTAGCTCGGTGCTGATGACTGATGAACAGGACAGTAACATCTCAGTTTTATTTGTTACAATATTGGATTTTAGGATAAATTCACCTGTTTTTCTGTATTTGAATTTTATGTGTTAGTGTCCAGAGAAAAAGTGTACCTTGTTCTAAAAGTTTCTCAGTTTCATCACAGTTCCTGAGAAAAAATAGATATATGTTGCAGAGAAAACAGATATATGTTGCAGCTCTGTGAGATATTAATTTTCTTTAGTTTACACACTTGCACTTATGTTACCAAAATACTTGTTGTAGCAGTACATTATGTAGAGGTTCAGTACACATAGAAATTATAGAATTTTGGAAAGAGGCTGATCTGCAATTGCTTTGTTCCCAAGCATATAGATCACATTTAGTGGAAAGATGGAGCTTAGTTATCAGGAAATATGAGAATATTTGTAAAGTTAGTAGACAAATAAAATAATAATATTAACTTGAGATGATTGGATAAACTAAATTTCACTTGTTAGCAACGATCTAGGAGAGGTTTAAAAAAAATAATAATAATAAAAGAGAGAGAGAGACATAAGGTGAGGCTACAGCCTTGGGAAAGGCAATAAACGTGCTGCTCCGAGTGTGATGATCTGGGCCACCGGAATTCTAACTGCTCTAAGACTCCTCGAGGACCCACAAGGCCTGAAGAACATGAACCTTGCATATTTATGCCTCTGAAGAGACATGACTAGGCAGGGGGGAATAGGCCGAGAAGAACCTGAGGATCGTCATGAGGCCCAGCCACAAATGTCTTGCAGTCCAAGAAGAACCTGAAGACGTATCGCCATGAGGCCCAACTACCAATGCCTTGTACCTTCTTAGGCCTCTCACCTCAAAAGGATCTCTTAAACACCATGATTAGTGAGTAACTTCCACAGATCCTTGTGGGCACTGCGATTATAAGATCAGTCCTCAAATATTTTTAAGTTTCCACAGCACTCTCACTGTGAACCGGGTATAAGATAGACTTTAGTCACACCTGAGAGATTATGTGGCTGTTCTGTTAGAAGCCATACTCCTTCCTATTGGGATTGATGTTATAAAATGCCGTGATGCACTAGTCTATATTGTAAGGACTTTATCTATATTTTGTTTAGGCAGTTGCTAATTAGAATGAGCACTGTTTACTCATATTGTTATGCTTATTGAAAAGGATCTACATTTATATATATATACCTTTTGTTTACAAAAATACTAAGTTTCTAACAATTGTTTGATGTTCTTAGCAGCCTTGCCAAATAAGGATACACTAGTATGGTATAAAAAAGACAGAAGGACCTATGCATGTAGTTTGATGGAATAATGTAAGTGAAAAAAAAGTGGTGTTGAGAGGAGTGTGATGGAATATTCATGTTGGAAAGGAGAACTCAGATTAACATTATAAAATGGTGAGGGTAAATTGAAATGTGAAATGATGTATCCGATGTATCCACCTAGAAAGAAAACTGACAATGAATACTCTACAATATTTGATTATGCCATCCCCATTAACTCCAATTTTGAAAGTCATCTAGCCCAGAGATATACCCAATAATTGGAAATAGACACTTGGAGATAGGCTGAGTGCACTTTTCATCCTAATGAGCTTTGGGGAGACCCACACTGGCCATGTGGTGCTTTTCAGATGCTTTTATCCCTTTTTGCCTCTATGTGTCCTGGCCCGACACATGAAGGTAAAGGAGGAAAGTTACCTACACAAATTTTTACAAATTGGTAAAATTCTAAAATTGTGAAAAATTTGGGGAAGTGTGGGCATCTTGTCAAAATGTATTAGCTAAATTGAGAAATTAAACTGTCTTGCCTTTGACTCTGTTCAAGAAAAAAAAAAAATTGTCCTAAGGGAGTAGACTGAAATTTTTCTCCCTCTGAACTGTTATATGGAAGACTGCTTATTTTTTAAACTCCTGAGCCTCACATTTGATCTCTTGTATTTCCTAGCAGCAGAGGCAACTCTCTTCCCTCCACAGGTATGCTCAGCAGGTCCAGTCCTTTCTGCTGGATGACTCAGCTCTTTTCTTTCAATCCGGAGACTGGATTTTGGTAAAGACATATCACCAGCACATGGTACAAGCCCCTTTTCCAGTATGGGACCGTTCCAAGTTCTTCTGATAACACCGATTGCAGTGAAGGTGGCGGCTAAAAGATCCTGAAGCTATTGCCCTCGCTGCAAACATTCTCCATATACAGATCAGGCTTCAGGACCAGGATGAGAAGTAGCTGACGCCGGGGCAGCCAAGGCCCTAGCAACTGGAGAGGAGAGGAGAAGACTCCTGAAGAAAAGCAGCTTTCGGCCTAGAGGTACCGAACCAATAAATCCCTTCAAGGTTGGTGACAGGTCAGAGCACCTCACAAGCACGGTACCTTAGACCCGCTCTACGGACCTCCAAACTACAGTGATCGCCATCACATGGACAGCCATCCTGTGTGACTCTTCCCCTTCGTGGATCCATGCGTCAAGAATCAAGCGTGTATCATCTCCACTGACATCTTCGGTTCCAGCCTCCTGACCATCACGCACAAGACTGTGTTGACTCCTCCTACCACTCATGTGGTGCCTCCTTCAGCCCATTTCGGGAACTGTTAATACGGCAATACTACTTGCCCAGACTGCCTTACGTTTTGTGTGCGCAGATCGCTACAAACTGAAGCTTTTCTCTCAACATGTCTCATTACTGTACCTTCTAATCTGTGTGAAATGCAGAAGTTTACTGTACTTGATCATTTAAACTGCACCCAGCCCCATGTTTCTTTTTCTACTTTTTTGTATAACATTGGTGTTACTCGCCTCTCTTTGGGATATGACTAGGTCCCTTGCCCATTGTAAACTGTCTCTAGTTTTAATGCTACAGATTGTTTTATTGTTTCTGCTTTTAGCTTGTCTAATACTGCTCTATACTGTTCTTCAATTACAGGGAAGTTTCTCATGATTACTCTCTGATGTATCTTTCTTTGGGGTGGTCTCAAAGGGCTGCTTATTTATTTATTTATTTATTTAACATTTCTTATATACCGCCTTTCATGATATCAAGGCGGTTTACATTGAACAAACTGAAATTACATTGAACAGGGCATTATAACTTGGAGATACTTATTTTACAGGGAACATGGGCAATGGAGGGATAAGTGGCTTGCCCAAGACCACAAGGAGCACCTGTGGGACTAGAAACCCCAGTCCTTCCAGCCCAAGGTTGCTGTCCTCTAGTGGGATTTGAACTCCTGACCTTCCAGCCTGAGGTAACTTGCCCCAACCACTAGGCCACTCCTCCTCCACAAACTTGTAATCATTCAACTCTTTTTGCTCTTTATTTAAAGGCAGCTGGGTTACTTTAGCTTTTACTGTAACCTACCTATTGGGATCCCCCCTTTTTTAAGTGCTTTCAAGTCAATGCTGACTCCTGGTGACCCAGCAGCCCCCGGGTCCTCCCGGCAAGGTATGACTGCAAGCAGATTGCCAGGCCTTTTCCTCCGAGGCAATAGAGGGCAAAGTAACCTGCCCAAGGCCACAAGGAGTGCCAGTGGGAACCGAACCCAGATTTCCTGGGCAGTAGGCTGTTGCTCCAACAACTAGACTACTCCTCCACTCCAGAATGCCTTAACTTTACTATGGAGGAGTAGACCAGTGGTTAGAGCACTGACTTGGTAACCAAGAAACCAGGATTTGATTACCACTAGCACTCCTTGTGGCCCCGGGCAAATCACCCAATCCTCCATTGCCCCGGAAGAAAGGCCTGGCAATCTACCTCTGGTCACACTGCCAAGAAAACCCAGGAGCTGCTGGGTTGGCAGAAGTCAGCATTGACTCAAAGGGCACACATTGGGATGCCCTAACTTTACTATTTTGATAGTATCCTTCAAAGACACCTTACTCCAAATCATATGCTCCTGAGCAACTGTTGGCTTTCCCCCAGATTTTAATTTAAAAGCTGCTCTATCTCAAGTTAGCACCAGCAGCCTGTTACCACCCAAGTTAACATTTATTATTAACAGTTATTGCCCTATTGAACGGTTTTATAATTCTTGTTCTTTTTTGTTGTATATTTTCATTTGTTCTTGGCTGTTGTTGAAAGGCCCTACAAAGCTCTACCACTTTTATGTATTCCTATACTCCTGCTTTTATGGTGGCTGATGTACCTGAGCTGCCGCATACAGATGTTCCATTAATAATGTCTGTTTAGTTATTTTGTAGTAAATTGTTAGGCTGTTCTTATGGTGGGCCTATGCAGGCCCAAAGGGGGGATTGTTAGGAAATAATAATAATGCTTAGTTTAAGTACATATACAGGAGGCCTGCACAAGAGAAATCAGAATCCTATAGAAATCAGAATCCTATGTGTGTGCCCTTTGTATATTCTGGTGTGGGTATGGAAAAAGGAATGTGCTGTGCTAAGCTAAATTGATTGTTCTACTCAAGGATGACTTGTATTTTCACAGTTACTGATAAGCTATAGCGGGCCCCAGAAGATGGGTGGATGACGTATGACTATGTTTCTGATAATGTATAAAATACAGACAATCCCTCCACCCTTTGGAATAAACTTGCATACCTTCCCTTCTGTGTGGTCTGTGAGTTTTATTCCCCTGGATTCCAGCCAGCCGGAGCAGCACACCGCAGATGAGGGTTCGGGACTTCCCTGGCCTGGAGTGACTAACAAGAAACAGACCCTTTACAGACATCAAGCAGGAAAAGGAGAAATTGCACAAGGGAACAGATTTGCAGATGCCTCTGCTCGTAAAGCAGCCATTACTGGACAGACTCTAACTCAGAATACTACAATTCAAGCAGTTCTATTTCCTGTACCTCTTAATTCATGGGATCCCTGATATACTACAAAAGAATTGGACTATTATTGTCAACAAGAAGGGGGAGTACTCAGAAATGGATGGATAGAACTTCCACCACAGGAGGGAAGTCAACCTCCTGGACAAATAGTGATTCCTGAAGCATTAAGTTTAGCCTTTGTTCAAGCATTTCATCAAGCAACACATTATGGAAAAACTGCAATGACAAAAGCTTTGAAACCTCATTTTTATATTTCTTTGTTGGGACCTTTGACAGCTTCAGAAGCTCGTCAATGTAAAACATGTGCCAAGAACAATGCCCAGCAAGGTCCTAATCTACCAATAAGAATTCAATCAACAGGAGTTACTCCCATGAGTAATTTTCAAGTGGACTTTACTGAAATGCCAATAGCAAATGGATACCGTTACTTACTTGTTCTAGTGTGTACCTACTCTGGGTGGGTAGAAGCTTTTCCCACCAGGACTGAGAAAGCCAGAGAGGTCATTAAAGTCCTACTTCGTGAAATTGTTCCAAGATTTGGAATACCATTAGTTATAGGATCAGACAATGGGCCCTCATTTATATCCCAAGTAACTCAACAGTTAGCTAAAGCTCTACAGATACAATGGAAGTTACACACAGCATACAGACCTCAGAGTTCAGGGAAAGTAGAGCGTATGAATAGAACTCTGAAATCTCAATTGTCCAAACGTTGTCAGGAAACACATTTGAAATGGCCACAGGTACTTCCAATAGCTCTTTTAAGAATACGCTCAGCACCTACTAAGTCATTAGGACTTTCTCCCTATGAGATTTTGTATGGTAGACCTTCACCTATTGTCAAAGGGATCAAAGGGGATATGAAGCAGATAGGATCTGAAATTACTAGGCAAGAACTATTAGCACTAAGTTCTGTTTTGCAGAATCTTCACAAATGGGTACAAGACCAATTACCCATCAACCTAACTGAACCGCTGCATCCTTACAAGCCCGGTACTTCGGTGTGGGTCAAAGACTGGAAGAAAATACCGTTGGAACCATACTGGAGAGGACCATATGTCGTCATCCTGTCAACACCTACAGCAGTGAAAGTTGCAGAACTCGAACCCTGGATTCATCACAGCAGAGTGAAATCAGCAGCAGCTCCAGAGCAAGACCAGTGGACATCAGAACATGATCCAGAAGTTCCATTGCGGCTAACTTTGCGAAGACAAGCAAATTGAAAAATTCAGGAAATTTTTAAAAGAGACTGTGCTAATATAGAAATCCTGAATCCCAAGAGACTATTTGTTTATTCTGGAGAGATTATCATCAACAGAAAGAGACTGTATTATGGACTATATTATTTGAAAATCTTTGCCATTTTGATCAAGGACAGTGCAAACTAAAAGGACTGTATCTATTGAAATACGTTGGAATCTACAGCTCTACACACCTACCAATGAAATTGGTAAGGTCATGTGCAGCGGAAGCTTGAGGATCTACAATCAACGCTACACCTGTTGCATGCTACTGAGAGCAAAACAGGTCAACGTACAGTAAAGAAGAAGACTTCGTGGTCAAGAATTATCAACAGTTGCACTAGTTTTTCAAAGACTTGCACTAATTCTTCAGAGACATTTCATCATGATTCTCTACTGTTTCATCTTGATAGCAGCCTTGAGATGCTTTGAACTGACTTTTGCCTTGCCACCCTGTGCTGCATGCATAACTACTACTCGTACTGGAGAAAAGATTACACAGACTTTGCTTTATCATACCTACTATACTTGTACAGGTATAGTGAGTCAATGCATATATAATGGCACGGAACTGAACATTTGCACAAAAGGAAAGAGCAGAACTTGTTTTCACCCACGACAGAATCCATCCTATTATGTGCTAAAAATACGATGGAATGATGAAGATGGAGCTCTCTTAAATGCTACTCAACAACTTGAAGACCCTACAAAACCTGATGCTCTATACTTTGATGCTTGCGATGCCATAAACAGAAACTATAAACAGAAATGTGGGACTTGGGAGAGAAATTATTATGTTGATGATAAATATATGTGTCCTGAAGGAGCATATAAATGGGGAATATGTACAGGGGTACACTCTCCAACACATTATGGTAAACCTTCAAAAGCTGATTATTACTGTCCAAAATGGGAATGTGTATACTATGCTACATGGTCAGGTAACCCTACAGGACAGGAAGGAGATAATCGTAGAGCCAATTTAGAAAAACTGTCTTTATCTGATCCAAAGACGTGTAAGAAAGGTGCCTGTAATCCTTTAAGGCTCCTGGTCACAAACCCTAGTCAATGGAAACAAGGGTATAAATTTGGCTTACGCATAGCAGCGGGAGGATCAGATCCAGGAACTTTTGTATATATACAACTTAACACTAAAACTCATGTATCATCACCATACAGAATACACCATACATTCTATGAAACTATGAAATCACAGTTTGAAGTTCCTCATGTCTCACAGAATTTGTTTCTTGAATTAGCTGGCGCCGTGGTAACCAGTCTCAATATAACTGTTACTTCTGTGGAGGAACTAAAATGGGAGATCAATGGCCATGGGAAGCACAAGAATTAAACTTTTCTGTATCATATAATTATACAAATATTCATAAAGCTACAAGTGAATGGGTATTAGCTAACCCCATTGTCGGATGTCTGTGTTTTGCACGTATTGGGCCACAATTTACTGCAAAGGTTGGACAGCTGGTCTGTCTCAGCCAGAAGTTTTATAATGCCTCAACGAAAAAGACGTCCTGGTGGTCAGGAGTAAAAGATCCTGAACCCACCAATCCTCTAGTTATTTTTCCTGAACTTGCTAAGTTATGGACAAATCTAGTATTACCTAATGCCTGGCAAGCTCCACCAGGGCTTTACTGGATTTGTGGAACTAGAGCATATGCTAAACTTCCTCCTAACTGGGGATGAGCATGTGTATTGGGAACAATAAGACCGTCCTTCTTTCTTCTATCCACTGCCCAGGGAGAACAGTTAGGATACCCAATATACAGAACACGATAGAAAAGAGAAGCCTTAAAAATAGGTCAATGGGACAAATGGGGTGGTACGGATGAGTGGCCACCTGAAAGAATTATTTCCTACTATGGACCTGCCACTTGGGAGCAAGATGGCACATGGGAATATCGTACCCCAGTTTATATGTTGAATAGAATTATACGTTTGCAAGCTGTTGTAGAAATAATAACTAATGAAACAAGTAGAGCACTAACGCTCTTGGCCAGGCAAAGTACTCAAATGCGTACAGCTATATATCAAAATTGTTTAGCACTTGATTATTTACTAGCAGCTGAAGGAGGAGTATGTGGAAAATTGAATTTAACCAATTGTTGTTTACAAATAGATAACGAAGGTCATGTAGTAGAAGAAATTGCTGAACATATGCGCAAACAAACATACATACCAGTTCAGACCTGGCATGGACTAGAGTTAAATGGATGGTTTGGTTCTATGTTCTCCATGTTTGGTGGCCTGAAAACACTTGCGGTAATTGCAGCACTAGTAGTAATAACATGTTTAATACTTCCATGCATTTTACCCCTCTGCCTACGTAATATATCTGCAATCATTGAGAATATTGTAGAAAGAAAGACAACAGCTAAGCTTCTAGCTATGAGGCGGTATCGGCCTATACCACATAACATGGCAACCACTCAAGTATAAGTGATTTGTTTCTTACCCATCTTAACATTCAGGGTCATCTTAACATTCAGGGTGAGAATAATCAAAGGGGGGAATGTGGTAGCCAAGACTTATAGACTAGGCCATAAGCCTGAACCTGAAAAATGACAGGCCTAAGAACCAAGCCTGGATTTCAGTAGTGCTGAGACATAAAATTAAAAGACAGAATTAAATGCTGCTTTAGAATGAAATGCTGCTATTGCAAAGTTTTCACAAAGTGAATACAATGCCTGTATGTTAAATCGTTACTCCAGAATTGTTACTTACACATTTTAGAAGCTAGATATGACCTTGCTGAAGAAAAGTAACCAGGTTTGAACCAAACCATTGTTCAGCTAGCTGGAGAAAGCAGAGCAAAGGGCATAGATCCTGATTGGTCAAATTCCAGGAAATGTCAGACCAATAGAAAGTTTGAAGAAATTAGCATGAGACCAATAGAATGTTTTCATGTATCGAAATGTTTAAACTGTATAAAATGAACATGTTTCCGCTAAAGCGGGGCTCTGTCACTTTTAGACTGCCTTGTGCACAATAAATTGGCTTGAACCTTGATAAAGACTCCTGGTGTCATTGGTTTGGTGGCGCTCTGCCGCTACATTACAAGGAGATCAAACCTAAGATTTCTTTAGAAGTTCAGGTGACAATACTTTGACTTTCATACTTTGGACACATCACATGAAGAGAGAGAATATTAGAGAAAGATAATATTGATTTTGACATTTCTCGGGATCTTTCTCTTCTTCATGTTAAGAGGTTAAGGCCCATTTTAAGACTGTTTCTTGATCTTGATAAGCAAATGGTTTAAGCTGTCTTCACTTTCAAATAAAGAAATAGTTTGTCAGGCCTTTCTTCCATGCAGATAATGCCAGTGTTGTTGCCATTGTCATAGAAATATGATTGTCCACTACTAACACCATCCTATAATGCTGCTGCCCAGATGGGTGGTTTGTCTTAGTCTGGCACCTCAGCTGAGACCTGTCCATCTTGGGAGATGCTGCCAGTAGATAAGCTACTGATAGCATAGCTTTCAGCATCATTGATGCCTGCAGGTCCTCGTAGGATGGCAAGCCACAAACCATGTGAGTGTTAACTAGTGGTAATCTGCTCTTAAAAAAGTCTTTATCTGGGGGTTCTGAGATCCAATTTCTTGTTCATCTCTTGCCATGTTACTGCTTGTTCTATATATTTCATGAGGTGTGACCACCTTTCCTCCTCTAAGTTTTCCATAACTCCCATGCCTAACTCTTTTAAGCATTGTGATTCAATCATAGAGAAACATTCCAATCTATATATTGTGTGATGCGGGATTCTTGTATTAAGATTAACACAGTGCATATGCTACACAGGTAATAGAGTAGAGATGCTGTGTGACCCTGTGACATAGCCACTCACTTTTGTGGACCCATGTATTGTCAGGCTTTCCTAGTGTGACTCACATCCACAAGCTAAACCACTGTAAGCATGTGTGCTCTCTGCCTTGCCTAATAAGGACATTGTGACACTGTTGCAAGCTCTTCAGTTCTGTGAACATATACAGAGTTCCAGACTTTACTAGCGGAGTGACTATCATACCCACAAAGAGAATCGCTGCTTGTGTGCCCTTTGCCCTGTCTTCAACATTGTCTCTGACAGTCCCCTGCTTTTCCAGTTTATTCAGACAAGCTTCTCTCTACGAAGTCTGTCTTCTGCTGTGCAGTCAAGAGCAGGCAGCCTCATTTCTCTGACACACAAAATGAATCAGCCCAGCCCTTCTCAGATATTTTTCACTTTTTTTTAAACTCTTCTAGCCTGTAGCTTCTAACAACCCGCCCTTTTCCTCTCAGCCCTCCAGAAAGAAATAAACACAAAATGGTGTGCTTTCTGTTTTCAGTTTCCCAGCCATGGGATTTGGGAAGAAGTGAGGATGGAATAGACTTGTTGGCCACTTGTCAAAAAGTTCCAATACGTTAGGTCAAATGACTCCTGTTTTTTTCCTTCTCACTCCTCCTTCCCAAAGTGACTGCTGTGCTTGGCCAATCAAACCGATAGGATTTTTTCCTTTCCCCATAGACTGTAATGGCAGAACCCACACATAGAAACAAATGGTATTTGGCTCATTTAGGACCTGTGGCCATTTAGTTTGTTTAATTGTGAATGAATCAAAAAAATGCACATCCATAGAAGAAATGTTTCCTTACTGAGGTGGTAGACGATACCTGGAATTGCCTACCAGCATATAGAGTAGTACCAAAACTATGGACCAGAAAACAGCACCTGAGATTGTAATCCATAACGACACTTATAACCGGTGCACTTTTCCTAGCCAAAAAGGAGCCAGCACTCATACGCAGGAGTCTTCCATTAATACATAAGAACCATGGGTCAGTGTTTGCAGGCAATGAAAGGTGCCAGTACTTGGTTCCACTGTGTTCCCCCTCAAAAAAAGCCATGCTTATACTCTAGATGTGTAGTGCTCCGTAGGATTAAGTGCCTGGCAATCTTGTATCAGATAGGAATAATTCATTACGTTCAGATCTTACATTGTGATTTTCACGTCCTTAAAAGGTTTGGGTCTCCTGTGACTGAGCACACAATGACATCAAGCTGCGAGATAAGTCTCTAATTCAACTCATTGATTAATTACTCTCACAAAACATAACTAACATACTGTAATAAATTATTATGTAGAAAGAGAAGATGCTTATCCTCATTTGGGAGAGTTGAAAAGTCACTGTTTAATTTATAAGCTTATATGCTTGTTGTTATAATAATATTAATGTGAATGTTTTGAAAATCTATCTGAATTGATGGCCGCAGTGCTGGAATGGGGCAGAAGGGTGTTAACAAGAGCAAATATTCAAGTTTTCATTGCTTCCACATTTCACTGCCAAACAATAAATATGCTTATAAAGTACAACTTCTTTTCTTCATAAAATAACTGGCACTGAATAGACAACCATAGAAGATTTAGCGCCTAAAGGCCAACGCCTGCGTGCTTCCCACATTGTGTGTGAATGATTAAGTCAGCTAACTTTTCCGCAAGCTAATGAAATCTCTTCAGCCCTGATCATATTGATCCTGGGATATTTTTTCATTCTTTGAAAAAAATTTAAAAAAGATGGACTTGAACTTGTCAATTGACCAGACAAAGCAGTGTTAAAACAATCCAATGGCACTAATTACTAGTTGAGCAGTTAAAAAAACCTCTGAACAAATGTCAGTCTGAAAGATAAGCTCCTATCTTAATCTAATGACCTTGCAGACTTAATTTGTCAGGCCAGCCTAGCTGATGAGAGCTGGGTTCCTATGCTCCACTGTTAGTGTAGCATCTTCCCTATCTCTGAAGTTGGATGTAACATCATCAGTGTCATTCTGCAAAAGTCTTGTGTTGAGTCCATACAATTTCTATTGTCCTGTTACACTAATTAAAGCTTTTTTAGCCCCCATTGATCTGAGATATCTGAGAAAGAAGTCAAATTATTATTTCCGGCTGGCATGTGACCAGCAACAGCATTTAACTTACTAAGAACTGTTATCCATATAGATAGCAACACTGAACATATGGATTGTATGGTCACCATGCCAACCCTATCTGTTTAATTTAGTCTGCTATTTAGTAGTCTAAAACTAAACATACAAATCAGTAGTTCCCAACCTCTGGGGGTTCATGAGACCATTATTGGGAGTTTGCAGCACACAGAAAACAGAAAAAAAAGAGAGGCTAGTGGGGATTGGCTGTGTATAAGAGACAGATTGGTAGGGATTGACTAGGAGAGTAGAGAGAGACAGGGATAGATAGAGAAAGGGAAAGACTGAAGAGAACTGGCTGAGGAGAGGGAGAGAGAAAGAGACAGACTGTTGCGAACTGGTTGGGGGTGAGAAAGAGATTGGCGGAAACAGGAAGGAGAAGAAAGAGGGTTAGTGGGAACAGCCCTTACAGTGAGGGGAGGGTGTCCTGTAAGAGCAATGGAGATGAACTAGGGGTTCCTAAATTTTTTGGAGGCTTATAAGGGATCTATACAACCAAAGAAGGTTGGAGACCTCTGGTACAAATTATCAGTTTAGCTTTCAAATTATCACAGCTAAACAGATAATTTATTAGCCCACCCCAAATCCTGACCCTTTTTATCATACAGATAGCATTGGGCCCTTCAATCAGATATTGGGCCTAATACCATCCATAGACCTAGACAAGATTCTCAAGGCAGAGATGTCTCTTTCCATACAAAGATTTGACTTCTTCAAGCCATGGTATTTTCAATAATGTCATATGGATGTGAAAGTTGGACAGTGAAAAAGATAGACAGGAAGAAAATTGATGCCTTTGAGTATGGTGCTGGCGACAAATACTGTGTATGTATCCATGGACTGCCCGAAGAACAAACCAGTCAGTACAAGAGGAGATCAAACCTAAGCTTTCTTTAGAAGCTTAGATGACAAGACTTCAACTTTCATACTTTGAACACATTATGTGAAGAGAGAGAGAATTAGAGAAAGACATTATGCTTGGCAAGGTAGAAGGTCAACGCAATAGAGGAAAGCCAGCAATGAGATGGATCAATACAATAACAGTAGCTATGGGTGCCACTCTGTCAACAATGAGCCACCTGACTGAAGACCGAACACAGTTTCGGACAACTATCCAGAGGGTTGCCATGAGTCAACACCTACTTGACGGAACTTAACAACATAAGAACATAAGATATGCCATACTGGGTCAGACCAAGGTCCATCAAGCCCAGTATTCTGTTTCCAACAGTGGCCAATCTAGGTCATACGTACCTAGCAGTTTCCCCAAGGGACACAGGTTCCACAATGCTTGTATTGGTTCAAGCATTGATATCCTGGGTCCCTTCTTAATAATGGTTTATGGACCTTTCCTCCAGGAACTTGTCCAAACCTTTTTTAAACCCAGCTATACTAACAGCCTTTACTACATCCTCCGGTAACAAATTCCAGAGTTTGATTACACGTTGAGTGAAAAAATATTTTCTTTTATTAGTCTTAAATAGTTTACCCTGTAGCTTCATTGCATGTCCCCTAGTCTTTCTATATTCTGATAAGGTAAACAATCGATCTACGTTTACCCGTTCCACTCCGTTCATTAATTTATAGACTTCTATCATATCTCCACTCAGCCGTCTCTTTTCCAGGTTAAAGAGCCCTAACCTTTTTAGCCTTTCTTCATAGGAGTATCCTTCCATCCCCTTTACCATTTTGGTGGCTCTTCTCTGAACCTTTTCTAAAATCGCTATATCCTTTTTAAAATACGGCGACCAGAATTGCACACAATATTCAAGGTGCGGTCTCACCATGGAACGATACAGAGGCATTATAATATCTTTTGTTTTATTTTCCATTCCTTTCCTTATCATACCTAGCATTCTATTTGCTCTCTTGGCCGCTGCTGCACACTGGGCCGAGGGTTTTAACATGGTATCCACAATGACGCCTAAATCTTTTTCCTGGGTGGTGGTTCCTAATGTGGAACCTTGCATCGTGTAACCATAGTTTGGGTTGTTCTTCCCTAGGTGCATAACCTTGCACTTGTCCACATTAAATTTCATCTGTCATTTTGATGCCCAGTCTTCCAATTTATCAAGATCCTCTTGCAATTTTCCACAATCCTCTTGGGTTTTAACAACTTTAAATAGTTTTGTGTCATCTGCAAATTTTATAACCTCACTCGTTATTCCACTTTCCAGGTCATTTATGAATATGTCAAAAAGCAGCGGACCCAGCACAGATCCCTGGGGTACACCACTATTCACCTTTCTCCATTGGGAAAATTTGCCATTTAGCCCTACCCTCTGTTTTCTATCTTTTAACCAGATCCTGATCCACTGCCTCCTATCCCATGGCTCTTTAGTTTTCCCAAAAGTCTCTGATGAGGGACCTTGTCAAAGGCTTTCTGAAAGTCCAGATACACAATATCAACCGACTCACCTTTGTCCACCTGATTATTCACTCCTTCAAAAAAACATAACAGATTAGTAAGACAAGATCTTCCTTGTCTAAAGCCATGTTGGCTGTCTCCCATTAAGTCATGACTATCTACATGCTGAGTAATTTTATTGTTTATGATGGTTTCTACCATTTTTCCTGGTACTGATGTCAGGCTCACCGGTCTGTAGTTTCCCGGATCACCCCTGGAACCCTTTTTAAAAATTGGTGTTACATTGGCGATCCTCCAATCTTCAGGTATTAGATATGATTTTAATGATAGTTCACAGATTACTAATAGCAGGTCTGCAATCTCATATTTCAGTTCTTTCAACACCCTTGGATGTATACAATCCGGCCCAGGTGATTTGCTACTCTTCAGTTTATCTAATAGTTGTAATACATCTTCCCGATGTATCGATATTTCCTTCAATTCTTCCGCACCTTTAAATACCACTTCAGTCATGGGTAACATCCCTACATCTTCCTCAGTAAAGACTGAAGCAAAGAATTCATTCAATCTCTCCGCTATCGCCTTGTCGCCTCTTAGTGCTCCTTTAACCCCTTTATCATCTAATGGACCAACTGACTCTCTCACAGGTTTTTTGCTACGAATGTACTTGAAAAGGACTTTACTTCGCGTTTTTGCTTCCGCAGTAAGCTTCTTCTCAAATTCTCCCTTTGCCTGCCTTATCAATGCCTTGCATTTGACTTGCCAGTGCTTGTGCTGTTTCCAGGTTTCGTCGTTTGGCTCTTTTTTTCCATTTCCTGAAAGATGCTTTTTTGGCAACAGCAGCCTCTCTGACCTCACCTTTAAACCATGCTGGCAGTTTTTTGGACTTCCTTCCACTTTTCTTAAAGCCTGGAATACAGCTGGTCTGGGCTTCCAAGATAGTATTTTTCAACAACAGCCAAGCCTGATGTACGTCTTTAACCTTTGCAACGGCTCCTTTTAGTTTTTTCTTAACTGTTTTCCTCATTTTATCATAGTTTCCCTATCGAAAGTTAAAAGGTAGTACTGTGGATTTCCTTACTATCCCTCCTCCACTAATTAAATCAAAGGCGATCATGCTATGATCACTATTGCCAAGTGGCCCCAAAAACCTTATCTCTTGCACTAGATCTGGTGTTCCACTAAGGAGTAGGTCTAATATGGCTTCCCCTCTGGTCGGTTCATGAACCAGCTGCTCCAAGAAGCAGTCATTTATTTCATCTAGGAACTTTATCTCCCTAGCATGTCCTGATGTGACACTGACCCAGTCGATACCGGGGTAGTTGAAATCACCCATTATTATTACTGCACTGTAACCTTTGTTAGCTTCCTTGATTTCTTTGAGCATTTCATCATCCATTTGGTCATTCTGGCAAGGCGCTCGATAGTACACCCCCACTGCCATTGCCTTCCCCCTTTTACATGGAATTTCAATCCATATAGATTCTACAGCAGATTTTGTTTCCTGAAAAACTTTAATCCTTTTTGACTCAATGCCCTCTCTAACATAGAGAGCAACCTCTCCACCAATTTGATCAGCTCTATCATTACGATATAGTTTGTACCCAGGTATCACAGTGTCCCACTGGTTGTCCTCCTTCCACCATGTCTCTGATATTCCAATCATATCTAACCTTTCATTTAGTGCTATATATTCTAACTCTTCCATCTTATTTTTTAGACTTCTAGCATTTGCATACAAGCATTTTAGAGAATGTATTTTACTCATATTAATTTGGCTATTGTTAGACATGGGTAATTTGGGATCTTTAAGCTCAGTCTGCTCCATACTTGAGGGCATTTGGGCTACTTTACTCTTTTGTGGAACCTCTCTGCTTTTGGTAGTATCCTTCAAAGATACATTCTTCTGAACCATCCGCTCTTGGGCGACTGTCTGCTTTCCCCTAATATCTAGTTTAAAAACTGCTCTATCTCTTTTTTAAAGGTAAATGCCAGCAGCCTGGTTCCATCCTGGTTAGGGTGAAGCTCATCCCTTCGGAAGAGCCCCTCCTTTCCCCAGAATGTTCCCCGGTTCCTAACAAATCCAAAACCCTCATCTCTGCACCATTGTCTCATCCACGCATTGAGACTCCGGAGCTCTGCCTGCCTTTTGCGTCCTGCGCGTGGAACAGGAAGCATTTCGGAGAATGCTACCCTGGAAGTTCTGGATTTCAACTTCCTACCTAAAAGCCTAAATTTAGCCTCCAGAACCTCCCTACCATATTTTCCTATGTCGTTGGTACCGACATGTACCAAGAGAGCAGACTCCTCCCCAGCACTATCTAAGACCTTATCTAGGTGGCGCGTGAGGTCCGCTACCTTCGCACCAGGCAGGCATGTTATCAGGCGATCCTCACGTCCACCAGCCAACCAGCTATCTACATGCCTAATGATCGAATCACCAACTATAACGGCTGTCAACATATGCTTTGAAAATACATTGATAGTAAAGTTATACATTCACCGGCTGCCGGTAAAAGGATAACGTCTTATTAGCCTGTTTATTTTTGATTTGTTAACTTCTTTGGGTGTTTGATGCGGAACAGCTTCTTTCATATTTCTAAACAAGGCATTAAGTTTATTAGTGTATAATATTGTTGGTTTTATGGAAACTGCCTAAAGACAGAAAAGTATAATTTCACAGTATAATTGCTGCATTTTGAGACTGAGCTTGTATATGTGAACATACTTGAAAATCAAGAAATTAATTTAATTTGCTGCTAAGTCAATATATTTCAATCATCAAGTATTTGAAAGCCTTTCCTTCATGCTTGCCATGCTCACATTTAATTTCCCCAGTATTTTTTAATCTTACCCCTACAGATATGGCAGCTTTTGTTTTGATAGCCTTTATGTGCCTATAATAGCAGCTATGAGCGCCAGTCTGTCAACAATGAGAAGCCTGACTGAGGCCCAAACACAGTTTGGGACAACTATCCAGAGGGTCGCCATGATTAATCACCGACTCAATGGCACTTAACAACAATATGTGTCTACAGAGGCCAAATCCAAAAGCACACCTGGGCAGTGGGCACATCCAAATGGAAACGTGCAGGAATAGAACCTGATTCCACACACGCAAGGATAGATACACCCGCGTGCACAGAATCAACCTCATAGACATGACACATATACAGCGCAACGTTGTACAAAGACAGGTATACCCAAACAATGGCTTTGTACGTCCCCATGCTCACCATATTCTGAAAAGATGCATGCCCGCGACCCTGCCTGTCTCCATGATATACTCGCGAAAGGCCATGCCCCCTTTAAAACTTGCAGCTATGAAACCATTGTGGACATGGACAGTGCTGTAATGAGGCTGAATGACAATGAAAGTTGGCGATACTTATAGGTGAGCCCAGACCACAACAAAGCAATTGCAGTGCACAGTAATGTAGCAGGAAAACAGGGAGAGAGTGAACCTACTGGCACAAGATGGAGTGCAGCACTACATACATGGCAGTAAATGACCTCCCGATGTATGCACGTCGTGAACATCGCAGGAACATGACTAAACAATGCAAAGTAAGGACATGATCCCAGCAGAACAGGCACCCCATAGCGAACTACCCAAACATTCCCCTGTACTACTGAAGGGCCATTGGAATGACAGCAGTCAGCAGTGCAAGCACACACAGACATGCCCAGAGACAATCATCACTCCCTTCAATTGTGCACGTTTGTAGAGACCAATGCTGGTGCACCTGGGAATGGCATACTGCACTTTGCAGAGCTGCACACCTTCCCTCTGAGCTCCTCTGAGTACTGACAGGGAAGTGTCTAGACAGGGAAGTGATTGCGGAACCGTTCTGCTCACTCCTGCCTATATGCACTCGCACCCGGTGATGCTGCAGACAGCCCTATGGTCCAGATACCTACCAGGCACACCTGTCACCCCTGGATATATGGATGAACAATCTAGACACCCCCCCTCCCCACCCGTGCAGCTCTCCAGTCATGCACACACACAGTCTTACCTGCAGGCCCACAGAAACAGCCACCTGCCAAAAGACTGCCCTGCACTGAATGTCTTAGCTGATGGAAAGGAAACCATAGCAATCAATATTTTCAACTCAGCATCATACCTGCTCACTACATTTCTATGTGGCTACGTACATACATGATAATGACAATAGTGGACCTCTAACAGATGAAGAGCTGCAGTAGGCTCAAACAGCCCTTCCAGTATATCAACTTCAAGGGTCAAACCTTGTATGCGCATTGCACTTAACAGGCCCACATATGTAAATAACTGCAACAGTGACCTGTGCACAAGATACTTTATGTGTCATATAGCCACTGGCATAAGATATCCCCAATAGAGCATACAGTAGTAATCCACTGTGTGGTGCGGAAGACTCCAGCTGGCTGGGTGCTGCACATTGCACCAATGGCTGGGCTTACATGTTCACATGGGTGCTAGGACTCTTTCAACAGTATCAATGGCAGGATGTGGACATTGTTAGGTAGCCCTAGCTGTGTCCCTCTAGCTCACACAGCAACTGCCAGCATAGCCGGATTGAGCACCTATGCTCTACTGCATACATTTGTGCGGGTGTTTATTTCTGTTGCTTTGACTTACATCCTCCCTCTCCTTTGCTTTATGTTCCATAACACTGCATGCTGTGGTTTTGCTGACTGCAGTCACACCAGTGCACAGTGTAGGTTAGACATCCAGTCATCACTATTGGCTGCATTTGGGTAAGGAGTAGTAATATTTCTGTTCTACCTTTATTCCATGGTTTTGCAGGTATAACCTGGACTTTTTGCAGGGCCAACTGCAGATGTACATGGTTGTGACTGGAATATGCTTTATATGTCTCCGTGGCTGACTGCCCTTGTTCTGCCCCTTCCCACCCTCATTCTGTTATCCCTGTTTAAGTGCCGTGTATGTGCAGGCTGCGGAGGTTCGGATACGGGTCTGTATGTTTTCACGAGACAAACGTCTATCTCACACATACAGGCAGCTTATTCATGGTTCAGAATGACCCCCATAGTGTTTAAGGTTAATACTAAAGTGTACAGCAATTTGTTCTTGGAAGAGTTAAACTTATCAAAGCTTTGATGCATATAGCAAACACAACACAAGCCAGAGAAATCATTCATCTTTGTCCAAAAGATCTTTGAAAAAAGTAGAGATGAATAGAGTCAAATGTGTGCCCCAGACACTGTAATTTTATAAACTCCTGCCTAGTTAACGTGCATTTTTATGTGCATATTTCAAGTCTATTTTGGAAATCCAAGTGTAAATGTCTGAAAAGGTGCATTACACCTGGAAAGGTGTGAACACTTACACCCGCCCTAAACTTGTAAGAAGCGTGGGCAGGTTGTGAGTGTAAATTATAAAATCCTATACGATATGGGGGGATTACATTTGGTGAATAGCGCCACTAAGCATGTGGCTCGAATGTCCAACCGGCACACATCAGCTCTGGCATATTCCACAGACAGCACTTCTGTTATGTACTCTGGCACTGACATAGATGCCCAGCTTATTCCACCTCAATGGTGGAATAAGTGCTGGGAACTGCACGGTTTGCAGGCTGCCACCTCTGCACCCCATGCCGCTGCCACGGGACAGTACCCACCACCCAATCCAGGCCTTGGGGACCTCCGCTGATGGTTGGATGGCGGTGTGCTGGGGCTGGTGTAGGACCGAGGATTCGGCGCAGCAGGCTGGACATGTTAGTGCCATACCAACAGGAAACCAATGCACATTCACACCAGCCGGAGCATTGTGGGGAGGGGATGGGCAGCCGTGGAGACATCCTCTGCAGCAGATTACAGTGCATGCCGGTCCATCTAGGTGCCTGATTCCGCAATCGCAGGTGCATCTAATTCCAGAGGTTGCAGAATCGGGTACAACTTGGCCCCTTCCAAGTTTTAGGTGTCCCCATGGCCCAGGCATGCACCGTAGGGAATCAGCTTCCATGTGCATAACCTGGTGCTCCGACCAAACTTCCCTCTTGTGCATGCCGACAGTGAAAGGATGCACAGTCAGATATGTGTGTGTACTTACAAAATGGCAGCTGCATATACAAGTGCTCATTTATGCACATATATGACTAAAATACCTAGATTTATGCGTGTTGTTCACACATAAATCACACCTTGTAAAATTACCCTCTCAGACGGTAATTTTATCACATCATTATCATGTTAATGTAGCAACATACACATGCAAATGGTTTTTATAAAATTAGGTCAGGCATAAAAGTACATGCAATGGCATGAATGTGCAAAATTTTACAGTAGGCATTGCTGAGGGTGTGGTCTGGGTGGAACATGGGTGGAGTCAGGAAGTATGCACATTGATTATAAAAATATTCGAATCAATGTGTGCACCTAAGGAAGAACAATCATCATTATAGTTATATAATGCAAGGTTCCACATTAGGAATCACCACCCAGGAAAAGGATCCAGGCGTTATCGTCGATAACATATTGAAACCCTCTGCCCGATGTGCAGGGACAGCCAAGAAAGAAAAAGAGAATTCTAAGAATCCTAAGGAAAGAATAGAAGAATAAAACCAAGGATATTGGAATGCCTCTGTATCACTCCATGGTGCGACCACACCTTGAATATTGTGTGCAGTTCTGGTCACCATATCTAAAAGAGATTATAGCGGAATTAGAAAAGATACAGAGAAGAGTGGCCAAAATGATAAATGGGATGGAAGGAAACCCCTTCAAGGAAAGGCTTAAAAGATTAGGGCTCTTCAGCTTAGAAAAGAGACGACTGACAGGAGATATGATAGAGGCCCATAAAATAATGAGAGGAGCAGAATGGGTAAATGTAGGCACACCGCAAGTTTGCACTTTTAAGTGACTTGTATATAGGTGGTCCTGTGAGTATAGTTTGGGCAAAGTTCAGGAGAAGGTGCGATCTACACGCATATTTTATGATATGTGTGTGTACGTGCATAGAATTCATGCACACGTTTACACCTTCTACGGAACAGGTGCAAATTTGCACAAGAGTATTTGTGCGCTATTCGTGGTGATTGCATAAGCTTATTTTATAAAGACACATAGGAGCATATTTGGACCTATATGAAGAATTTGAGCAAATGCTGAGTAATTTGAGAACCTTTGGACATCACATCTAGTTTAAAGATAAAATTTTTTTATATATATTTTAAGGTTGATGCAGGTGGGCTTGGGGAGGTCATGGTCTACCGGACCTACAGAAATACATGAACTACTTAGCCTGCCTGTGCCAACACTTAAAAGATTGGCTATATGAGATTCAGGACTGCATTTCTCTTCTAGTGATATAGCCCCTGGTGCTTAGGTATGTCTTGCTTGCCCTAGTGTAGAAACTGGCGAATGGGTGGCAGTGTAGTCTTTTGATTGCGCCTATATGAGCTGCTTATGCCAGAGAATGGATCAAAATCCTGACGTGTTCCTTCTTTTTTGCCTATAAAGGATAATGGCAATTTTGAGCCAGGGACAACAGTGAAAGTGTTTAAGATCTGGGAGCAGTTTAGTTCAGATTTCTTATGGCAATGGGGTAATGCATTTGATAGTGGACCTTTCTCAGTAGCTGCTCCTGGTGCATGTGACACACCTAGAGTTCTGTCCTTACTTCCAATTAAATCATTATGCGACCTCTCTGCAAAGGAACTCTGTATATTTGTTATTGGACATTTTTCAGTTGGAAATGGACAGTGAAATATGGGTGTCTGGGCTTTATAAAGAACTTTGGGCTGTGAAGAGCACAAGACATTTGACAGAGCTTGGGGTGAAATGGTCCAGAGAATTGGGGGGCCACTATACCGCCACCTGTCTACGAGTGTTTTCCAAGTATCCTGTACTTCGTTACAACCATGGCATTTCAGGAGATTCAATTTCAACTCCTGGGTACAGGCTCATAGGGCCCCCAGAGCCAACTCGCACATTTGTCTTAAATGCAAGGGGGGGTGGTCACATTGTTGCACCTTTTTTTGGGCCCGACTGAAGCGCCAGGAGTCTTAGGGGGATGTATCATGGTATTTGCAGGATGTAGTGGGTCAAGTGGTTACACTTATGGTAGAAGGCATTATGTTTGACTTACCCAATGCTTTCTTGATCAAGGGAAGATTTAGCAAGCTATTTATTTGGAAAGTTTGCATGGTAGTGAAAAAAGCTATTTTATGCTTCCTGTTGTAGAGTGTGGGAGATGCAGAAGATTTCTGTTTGTGCATTTGCTCACGCCCTGTGCTTCCTTGATTAGCTGCTGGCTTGCCTGCTAGTTCTGGATGTTCCATCCACCATAGCACTGACACAGTGACAAGCGAGAATGTAAAGAGAAAGGCGAGATGTTGGACTACCAGGTAGGAGGACATGGGACTGCTGGTCCATGGGGTGGGGGGAATGTGGCAGGAAGATGCTTGACTATGGGTGAAGAAAGGGAATGATGAGATGCTGGATCACAAGGAGGGCGAGTGCAAAATTACAGGTTCGCGTAGGGTGCCTAATGTCCTTACGCCGACCTTGTGTGTGGGGCACATGGCTATGATATTATCATATTTATTTTTAGATTTTCCTTATAAACTAGGCATAAAATATGTTTTCTAACATTTCTCTGGGAATGTCCACAGACAAACAAATTGGGGTTTTTGTCTTCCCCACATGTTTCTTGATTTTCAAGTCTTTTTTTCAGTTCCAACATTCATTTAATTGTGATTTTTTAACACATACTTTAGCATTTTAATGAGCACTAATTGATATGTAGGCACATTTTAGAAAGGCCGTTCATGTGTTTCCAGCAATATCCAAACGAAAACGTCTGCAGTGCTATGTCAATTTTAAAGATGAAGGTGGGCACATGTAAGTCCGATCTAAAATTAACATATCTCTACCCCTCAACATAGACATGTGAGTCACAGCAAAGCAGGAAATGCAAGCCACAACAGGACAGGCATCCACATGACGTGGAAGATGCTATTTCACAAATGTACACATGGGAAATAGAAATGTGGGTAGCCATGCTACTTGCATGTGTTCATGCCGGTATTTCAGAATGTCAGCACACACATGTGCATCATGGCCATTTTAGAAATGTGGATGTCCGGCCTCCCCTCCTCCATTACAGATGGTTCTCTGTCTACCAAAACAGCATGTTGAGGGGGATTAAGGGGGTGGGGGTGTTCCTCATCGCCTCCTGACCCTAAAGGCTGGCCGGAACAAGCACTTTATAAAAACTTAAAGATGTTCAGTGGTAGGTGCAAATACAGACGCGGAGAATTTCATCAGGGCAATTGTGAACCCTATATGGAATCCGAGATACATGCATATCTTTCTGTTCTGCCTGACCCACGTCCCAAAAATGTCCTGCTCTGACTTGGATGTGATCAGGGAAGATGCATATAAAATTGTCCATTTCTAAAATGCTCTTTTCGGGGATGTGGATGTGATCTGTATGTGTGAATGGTCTTTTCAAACACGCAAATCACGAATAGGGCTTCTAAACAAATCCCCTTAATATACATTCATTCCTAGGTTGGTGCATGTTAAGTCACTTTAGCGCCTGTTGCTACCAGAACAGATTGGGTTCTTTTATTCTATATATCAGTGCCCACTAAAATTTTAAAGGCACATGAACGAATGACTGCACCCCAATGAAAGCCCACTCTTACATTTCATATAGATGCCCTGTTATGAAATTATTCTCACATGGACCATTGCTGTAATGAATCATTCCATACGTCTATAGCACTTCTTCCAAGGCTTCTTCTTTAAAATTTCAGAACTCTGCCTTTTCATGGAAGGAGAAGGATTTTCACATTTGAATATCTTATTTCTTGTAAGGGAAGTCATCTGTTTATCCCCAGGTCGGGAAAGGTGTAAGTCGCTGCATTGTGAGATTACTAGAGTTTTTCAACTTTGAGCTGAAGGATCACATCCTAAGCTGGAAAACAATTTGTGATGCCTAGTTAGCTTCAGGCATTCTTTGACAAGAGATTATGAATGATATAAATTGATACTTAAAAAAAAAAATAGAATTGGCTGTCCAGTTTCAGGACAGCAGCCATGTTAAGGAAGACGTTAGAAGTGGATTTCAAAAATGTACCTAGAGGTGCATCGTTTATCCAGTATACCAGCTGTTATTTTCATAAAAAGGCAGGCGCACAAAAAGGCCAGCCAAGACATGCACTCACATAGCCTTTCTGTGCCTTCTATCAGAGAATAAGAGGCTACGAAAATGTTATGCAGTTTCCTGAGACTCTATCAAAATTTAGAAATCTATACTAGTAATAGCAAGAGAAGAATTGCTAGTGCTATGGACTTCGGGTATCAGCTTATTTGATTAAGAAGTTAGTACAGTCGCTCTTTCCGGTCTTTCTCGCTATCTTACAGGACAGTTTTTCATTCAGCTCAGTTCCTCTGCTTTGGCAGTAAGCAGTTATTCTCCCATACTTAAAAAAGCCTAATCCTGATCCAACTATTCCTTCTAATATTAGGCCTATTTCTCATTTTGCCTTCCGGTCCAACGTTTTGGTGCTTTTTCAGTTTAGCCCTTTCCTGGAAAAAAGTCAGGTCTTACTTCCTCTCCAGTCTGAGTTCAGAGTAGGCCACATTATGGAATTGCTCCTTACTGGCATTCAAGGTGAAAACTTAGGTGCACTTTTACTAAAGGACGCTATGGTGTTGTGTCTAACAAGGCAAAAGCGCTGAAATGAGGTGCATTAGCTGCAATAACGCTGCGTTAGCTGTCAGGGGCATGGAAAGCATTTTCTTGCCAGTTAACTCAAAGCCCTGTCTCATAGTACATGCGGTGTTAGAGTGGATGCACCTACCGCCTCCTATTGAGATTGCGTTAGGTCAATGGTTCTCAACCCAGTCCTCTGGGACCCTCAGGCCAGTTTGGTTTTCAGGATATCCACAATAAATATGCATGAGATAAATCTGCATGCACTGCTTCCATTGTATGCAGATCTATCTCATGCGTATTCATTGTGGATATCCTGACAACCTGATAGGCCTGGGGGTCGCAGAGGGCTGGGTTGGGAACCACTGCGTTAGGTGATTCTGCGCTAATGCAGTTAACACACAGTGCACACTCCATGCTAACGGTGCAGCGCATACCACACTCACTCTCCACGCCAACTCCACCCATTCCCACCCTTAACACATGTTGGACAGTTAGCGCGGAAAGTGTCACACACATGGAGCGCGATTCCATATCATGCACGTCTGGCTTGTGGACACATCTAAAACAAAAATGGGTCCCCTTTGTACCTAATTCTGCATCCAGGGGTCTGGACGTGCCCGTGGGTTTGGAATCAAAGAGACAGATGTTTTCAGTGGGCACTTGGAAGTGCTATTCAGCTGGCCCTGTGCCTCAGACACAGGGAAATGTTTTGGACATCTCTGCGCCCACTGTATTCTGAAACATTGCATGTTAATAATGTTTCAGATCCTGCCAATCCCCATGATGTACCCATGGATGCCACGCCCCCTTGGGAAAAACATGCCTTTCCTAAGCTGTCCATCACAGACAGTAGTGTGCTGATGTACACTAGACATAAATACCAATGAGAAATGACAGCTGCTGCAACCTAGACCATATATCAGCCCCCCTCATGTCCTGAGAAGTGCAGTAAACCCAGTGCACCCCAATGTGGTATACTAGTATGTAAATGTGAACATGTATGTCAGGACATACCTTGCATCAAATGGTACGTGGCATTAGGAACTGACCCTAGCGATTCCTGCCCAGGTCATCCCTACAACACGCCTTAAACTGCTAGGGATGGACCCTCACCAAGTGCACAAAACCTTGAACTAACCTTGCGGTCTCCAAAGGATGCATAATATTGCTGAGCAACAAATGTATGCCCTTTTCGTGCCTCTGGCCTATAAGTGCACTCATTCTGCTGTTCTGCACTACCATTCCCCTCTTATCTTATCCTACACTCCTCCCTGGGAACACCACTGTTCTGGCAGATTGCTTCTATCTGTGCCCTTTCCTTCTACTGCCATATCCAGATTTTGCTGCCTATATCTTGCTTCTCCATATGACTGGAACATACTACCTGAGTCTGTACGTCAGGCTTCGTCCGTGGCCCTTCTCAAATCCAGACTGAGCGCTCACCTCATTGATGCCACTGTTAGATCAGATCTGCCTAAGCTCCCCTGTGTTTCCTGATCATTTCTCCTGGATGTATCCTGTTTACAGCTGCTGTGTTGCCTGTCCCAACTAGATTGTAAGCTCTGCTGAGAAGGGACCATCTGTTATGTGTGTCTGTGCAGCGCTGTGTACGCCTTGTAGTGCTATACAAATGATCAGTAGTAGTTGTTGTAGTTGGGGCCGGTTCTGGCTATGGCATCTGAGGCCCACCTATCTGGGTACTTGCATTTCTCACACAAGCTACACCTGTCTCACTGTGGTATATGTCAGTCTGTATACATCCACTACCCGTGGGGCAATCCTGTCTGTCTTCCAACAGCCAGGTTTGTGGTACTTCTCCCCTGATCAGGCCTGTGTGGGCATGAGAGGGGAGATCCCTGTACCTTCACACCAAGTAGCCAGACTCCAGACATATCACCACTCTTGCAGCTCTCATTGATCCTGGCCTGGGTAGGGATGTATGCCGCATGGGACAATCTGGGGAATGTTGACACTATATCTCTCATGTCTCCCAGTGCCAGGCACAGCAGATGTATGGCTGCTCTATCACACTGCCAACAATATCTGATCTAATTAGAGTACCCTATGTAACATAATCCAGTATAGGTCCTATGGCTAAATGTCAAAACTTATCCCTGTCAATAATAGGGACTCTCAGAATAAGGGCATTCAGCAGTGTAAACAACACTAACACATGCTCAACAGCAACACCATTGGGCCCACTAAATGTGCATTATGGGCATGCATTAGTGCTGTTTGCACTGTTGAGTGCCCTTATTCTGAGGACAGGGATATGGTTTGACATGTAGCTATAGTGAACCCTCTTTAAGTTTATTTATTTATTTATTTGTAACCATTTTTATACCGCTCCTTCCAGTGATCAGCAGCGGTTTACATTTTAACTTTTATCTCTACCAGGACAGCAGTTACAGATAACAACAATTTAGAACTATGTACACAGCAACCGTGTACTGCCCGTGGTCATCCGGTACTGGCCAAGCTTTCATATCCACCCTGAATTGCAGATGAGCACACCAGATCCCCCCGTGCACCCCTCAAACCACACACACACATACACTCACTTTCTGTCACAAAAACATGATTCTGCCAAAGAGATGCCCTGAACCTATATATAACAGATATGACATAACATAATCACATGGGGTACCAGGACTACAAATATGATCTCCGTTTCTCACCAAAAAGGAATCCTTTCCCTGCTCATGCCCATACTATCCCTGCCTCAGCAGTCCCATTTTTCTGAACATGGGAATTGTTAGGGTTCCATAGATTGTCTCTTTTAGCACAAACAGCACATAAGTGCATAGCCTGAATAAACACTATTGCTCTTAATATTTCTGTAAGAGTGTTTATAAATGTTTCTTTACCTTACAACATTCTCTCACCTCTACTCTCTATACCTTAAGACTGCATTTGTATTTTTCTAGACCTCAGTCATACCAGTTCAGAACATACTTGTCACAACTATTCTTCTACATGGGACAAATTGCAGGGCACAGCAGAATATTTTCTAAGTCCTAGCCTTTTACCACGTTTCATCAGGAATAATGTGGACGTTTCTGGGAAACATTTAATACGCACATGGGCCTTTCCTGAATACGTTTTCTACATCTCCTGCCCCCGTTCTGCCCTCTCCCACATTCTGAGATCCCCGTGCTAGCGCCATGGATTTGCATGTCAGCAGAGTTTCAGAATATGGTGTGGGATGTTTTCAGCACATAAACATCCCCGCCACACGTGCAAACCTCATATTCATGTTCTGGAATGACCCACTAACTGTTTTGGTTCCACACTAGCTGGCAACGCATGTCCCAATGTGCATTCAGTGTGCGCCAGAACATGCATTGCCAGCTACGGCCCCTTAGTAAAGGGGCCCCTAAGATAGGTAGCTTACATATTTTGTGACTCTGAGTGGTTAGATCTATATTGTTTATGTTTTTCCATTTGTCTGCTGTTGTTCTTGTTCATTACTTGTTTCTATTATAAACGTCCTTGATGGCCAACTGACTTAAATGGTAGTCTAGAAACTTTTTATAAACAAATAGATAAACAATAACATTTTAAATCTATTTTGGTCTAACCTTGACTGTGGAGAATGATAAATCTTCAGTCTCCCTTTGCATGTGGGATAGCATTTTGATATCCGCAGACTGATAATATTAAAGCTGCCATTTACTGTAAATCACTGGGCTGTTCTTGCAGATGAAGACCGTGTGCTACAGTGAAGTGTTGTCATTGTATCAAGATGTCGAGTTAATGCGCATTTTCACACTTCAAGCACGTGCGTATTAGCATACGTGGCACAGAACACGCCTTCAATTAAGGTGCGATGACATACAGTCAAACCTCGGTTTTGGTATGCCTTAGTTTTCGTACAATTCGGTTTTCGTTGACTTTTTTCGTCAAGATTTTGTCCCATTTTTCGTACATTGTCTCGGCTTTCGTACAGTTGAAAATGGAGCACCATCTTGTGGCCAGAAGTGGGATTTTCTTTATTTTGATTCTCTTGCTGATTAACTGTCTTCCATATGCCAACAAGAGTCTTCAATAAAGGTAAAAGTGATGTTAAATGTTCATTTATCCATTTCATTAGTCATTTATATTTATTTCTCATTGTTTTCTGTATGTAAAAATATAGTTATTATCTATAAAATGTATTTTTTGTTAATATGTTTGGGTGTCTGGAACAGATTAATTGGATTTACATTATTTCTTATGGGAAATATTGCTTCAGTTTTCATACATTCGGTTTTAGTCAGACTTTTTCAAACGGATTAATCACGAAAACCGAGGTTTCACTGTATTTATGTATTTATTTGTTGTATTTATATACTGCCTTTCAGCAGAATCAAAGCAGTTACATGTAAACAGTGAAAGAACATTACATATTAACAGTCAACTGATCTTACATAAAACATGGTAACTGAAACTTTAGCATTAAACAGTGCCATGTAAGGATGGAACTTATTTACATTGCTATGTGAGCATCTAACTTATTTACAGGTGTGTACATTATGTACAGGGGAATTTATTTACAGGAGCAAGGCTATCCATAAAACAATGGTTATCCATAATGCAATGGTGCGTCTACTAAATTCAATTAGCTCTTAAGCTAAGTGATAGAGTTTAGATGTTTTATAGAAGGGGAGGCAGAGGGGACGGGGGAAGGGGGAAGATAAGTAGGTAGGGGAAAAAGGGAGGAGAGATCTTTGTTCTGATTTGTGCTAGAAACATTTATGTGGGGAATAGCTCTTGCGTTGGTGCATCTGGGCCGAAATGTTCTATGAACAAATGTATCTTAAGTAGTTTCCTGAATGAGATCAGACCCGAGGTGGCTCTGAGCTTATCTGAGAGGGAGTTCCATATCATTGGTGCAGTGAAAGTAAAAGCTCTGTTCGTTGTTGCCCTGATGTATTTTCTGAATGTGGATGGTCTAAGGAGGGTGTTTTGCCCACATTTCCTTTCTGTTCTGTCATTTTGTGGGTTCTTTATGAGGTTTGAAAGGTAAGATGGTGATATGTCCTTTATTAGCTTGAATGTTGTCATTATTATTTTAGATTTAATCCGGCTAAGAATTGGGAGCCAGTGCAGGTTATATAGACTGGTGGAAATGTGTTGCGATGAGTTGGCCTTGACCACTATCCCAGCGGCAACATGTTGAGCGACCCTAAAATGTTTTAAGGTTTGTCTGGGAAGACCTTGAAGGACACTGCTACAGATATCAATACACAGTCATTTACATCAGTCCTAGAACTAGTGTAAATGACCGTGTCTCGTTTTAGCAAGTTCACACATAAATTCTTGTAGTCTACCATCTAGACGTGTATTCGCATGCACTGCCCATGCTCTACCCAAACACTGCCTACGTGCACACCCACAGTGAAAATACGCACAATGCACTTTTCACACTAGCAGGTGTTTTATGAGACCAACTGAGTGCATAAATGACTACAGTGCCAACATTTATGTGCATTGTTGGTAACTAAAACTAGGCACCTACTTACAAAGTTATGGATTTGGTTAGTAATGTTAGCTAGTTGTTAGACCAGAGTTATGAAGGGTAGACCTACAGGTCTGGATCTCACTGCCATCACTAACGGTAAGACCATGACCAAAGCATTTAACCTCCATGTGTTCAAACACAGATTTTAATTTCGTTAGGGAATGTAACCTTGTAATCATACGATTTATATTATATGTCAGAGGATATACTGACCATACTATAAATAATAACAATAATAATTAGTCTGGAGTCAAAGTCGAATAGCCTTATAAATGAAAGAGCTTTGTAGAGAGGCTTCATTGGATTTACTCTTCAAACTCCTAATTCAATGTGTCAGGTAGAAGGATCTCATTTCAGCCTCTGTCTGTGATTTATTGCTTCATTATTAGCGCTGTTTTAATAAACTCAGTTCCCAGCACTCAACATCAGAGACAAAAAAAAACTTTCCACAATACATGTACACATCTGCTACAGAATTATCAGTTTGCTTCTAAACCTTTAACTGATTAAAAATGTTGTTTGTCCACAATATTAAAAATACCTTTCAATTAACATTGCGTTTTAGGAATTGGAAAATTTCCCAGAAGACTTTTCTTTTTCTCTTTGTTTCTTTGCATTCTGTAGTAATAATACCCAAGCCTGTAGAAGGGATGAGAGGGAAAGGAAACCAAGTAATTAATATCACTAATGTGAAGTATGTGGAGGACTTTTTTTTTTTATTACGTTGCAGGAAATTGTCACCTCAAACCACGCAGAGTGCAGTAGCTTGCTGTTTGTAAGGAGTATTTAGCAGAGAGTGATGCGTTCATCTTAACTTATATCAAAATTTTAGGGGGGCTTCTTTTTTACTTCTCTTTTTTTTTGCAATGTGCAAAAGAATTATTTGGAGTGCTAGTATTTAGCCTCGAGTAAGCTGCTTAGTTGCAAAACTCACACCACCAAGATGTAACTCTCTCCCCACTGACCTCTCCTGTCTGTAACATAGTGTATGTATCGCTACTATAACTAATAATCTTTCTATGTGAAAAATGTGTCGGCCTTGCTGCAGTTTTACATGAGACGCCTCCTTATCACTAAGGAGAATTCATTTGCAACAGGAGCAGACTGGTAAGGGATGCGCTGATCTCCTTGAATATTTTTGTTTGGATATCTCAAGGCATACTATCTAGACATAGTGAAATAGAAGGTCACTGCAGAAAACAGCATTTACAAAAGTCTTAAAGCCCAGGGAGAAAAGAATGACTCTGGCATCTGCCACAGCTGCCGCACAGATACAGCATTCGTTATTATCGCTCAGTTTTGTCTTCTTTCTGGGTCAGAAAATTTCCCTTTCAGCTTCAGCATATGTGAAATTTCGTCTCTCACTTGGGGGCCTCTCTCTGCCTTCTCCCCTCTGATGCAGTCGGATCTTCTGTGAAAGCAGGTTCCCCCAGCTGAAAATCTGTGCCTGTCTCCTGTGGCTTCCTGTGCAGCCAGTTGGAGTCCCAGATGTAGGAAATGAAATAATCCACGCTCCTAGAGTCATGAAAGTGCCCATCTGGCACACAGGAACATCGAGCAGCAGAAGCATGCAAGCGTGAGCTCACTATCGTTATGCTATTTCATAAACAGAGATGCAGCCAGCCAACGAGGAAGGTCTTTCAGATGACAATAATGGTTCACACCTTGCTGAAAGAGAAGGGGAAAACTTTGTACCAAGAGGGCTATTCTGACGAATATAGTCTCATTATTAGTGCATCCTGTTTTGCTTCAGTAATTTTCAAGTACAGATATTGGATCCCACAAGACACAATGGTGACAGTAGCAAAGTTTGTTCCATAAAACACTTAAGCATTGTTGATACCTTAGGACTATAGTTAGTGACTGGGTCTCTAACTTAGCAAAAATCTCTCTTTCCCTCCCCATTTTCTATGTACACAAAATGACAATTCTTTCTTAGTCTTTTAGGATTCTTCTTTCTCTCCTTTCTGCTTTGCTTTCTGTGTGTTTCTCTTCCAAATGTCTCTCTTTTCACTTGTTTGTAATGTACTCTAACTAAGGTTAACAGATGTCCCAGATTTTTGAGGATTTTCCCCGATTTTAGAGCTGTGTCCCCAACTCTGACCTGTTTGGCAGCCTCCAGTCCCCGATTCTAGCAATGGAATAGAAAAGACATTTTATTTTCAATTTAGTGTCAGTTGTTTTAAAATTTACGGCCATTATCTTTATATTTTGCACAGTACATGGGAAATGCATCACTTTTTCTATTTCACTGTTGATTTGCCTGCTTGGAAGTGATATTGTTGCTGTCATGAGATGGATGGCTAGATGGATGGGGGGAGGGGGCACAGCGCAATGACTACTCTTCCCTCCTCTATACCTTGTTGCTCAAACTTGCAACCAAGGTGTCCCTTCCTCTTCCCCCTCCCTCCCACTTCGGATAAGTGTCCCAGATTTGCCTGCAAAGAATCTCTTAATCCTAACTTTAATCAGCTGAGTGTCTTGTACCTTTACCTCTCGAGTTGGCTAAGTAAGAATGCTCCCGAAGGCTCCAGGTTTGGGCTGAAATCTCTAAAACTCCAGGCTAAAGATGGAGAATTCCTAGCTGTGAAAATGTCTGCACTCAATAAAGTTGTTTTGGACTACAGATTTGTGTCACTTTTGTTCTATTACTACTATTTATCACTTCTATAGCACTACTATACATACACAAAAACATGAGAAAGTCCCTGTTCTGTAGAGCTTACTGTCTAGTTCTCGGAAAGTCAGAGATTTGGTTTCAGGAAAGAGAGCAATCACAGCCCTACATCATTCTGCTTCTGCCCTCCTTTTGATTTATTTTGCTCTCTAAAGTTTTGCAGCGTTTTCTAGCTGATTTCTGTTGTTTTCCTTCTTTTTCCCTCTGATTAACATAGTTTTATGCCATTTCTTGTGATTTTAATATTTATTTATTACAATTTCTTATATACCGCACTATTGTCAGCGCGGTTTACATACAACAAAATGACCATAACAAACTGTTTGGCTTCACATAGAACAGGAGAAAACAACTTGGATAACATGCTTCTGCTTTACATAGAACAGGAGTAATAACTTGGATAAACGGGGTATGCAAACTAAACTACTTACAATCAATGTTCCCTCTAATTTTCTGTAGGCTGTGTGCGCGCATAAAATATCAGCTGTGCAGCTTTTGAAGGAAGGTTAAATTTTTGTGCGCCACATAACGACACTGAGTTATATACTTTAAAATTTGACTACACGTCAGAATACGGTATGTACACCACATTGATTGCACTAGAAAATATTGTAGAACTTGTGAAAACCATAAATACACAACAGCTTTTCAATTTTAAGAAAGTCTGTGTTGTTTTCTATCAGAATCAGAACCGTAATTTTTGTGCGCTCTGTTGTAAAGTATGTGCGCTCACTCGGTGAGGTGTGTGCGCGCGCACACGCGCACAGCTTAGAGGGAACAGTGCTTACAATATGTACAATATTTAAACAAAACCTTTTTTCAGCTAATAAACACAGCATGTTGGTTGAGCCTTCACGTGGCTTTTGCCACTGACCCTATTGGGGTAATTTTAAGAGGCTTAGTTGTGATATAGGATGTCTCAAGACATGCACATGAATGTCGAAATCATGGAGACATCTCCAAAGCCATTCCACAAATGACGTGCAGGGACGTCCAAGTAGGTAAAGGGGTATGGTGGAGGCATATCTGGAGAGGTACAATGGACTTACATGTCTCCAATTTCAGGAATGACAGGGACATCTGCATGCATGTCCACATTTAGACCTGCTGCAGGCATGATGAATAGGCATCAGGAAAGAGCTTGTTTTGGCCTTAAAACACCCAGAGTGTAGAGAAGAAGGAGAATTAAGTGGCTAGTCTAAGATCTGGTACAAAAGCATAGATTGTGAGCCCTTCGGAGACAAGGGAAAAATATATATACAGTACCTGAATGTACACTGCTTTGACTGGTAGAAAAGCAGTATATAAGCCTAGTTAAAGAAATAATAAGTAAATAAACACTCATACTGGGATCTGAACCCTGGCCACTAGGGTGTGGCAATTTTGGAGATGCCATAAATTTAAAAAGCACTAGTGAAAAAATGGCACAATTTCATGTGGCAAATCAACAGCTAGCTTTAAATTTTGTGTAATATGTTATTTAACTATCTGTAATTTCTATGAAATTACGCAAAAATACACAAATTACTGAAATATGTTTAAGTGCTCTGATAATATTTTTTATGTGTTTGCATTGCATATTAATGCCTTTTGTGCCTCAATTATCAATTTATTTTACTTATTTCTGTGTTGGGGTTTACATGGTGAATTGGTTCAATATAAAAATAAATAGCAATTGGACACAAGGTCCCAGGCATCTCCTTTTCCAGCTGCAACTGTTGAAAGAACAGTGTGAAGAGGTAAGGAAGGTCAGCTTGGTATGGTTACAGCAAGTCTGTTCTGCAAGCTATGTTGTGCAGTGAAGAGAGATAGGAGATAGAAGATGCAGTGGAGAAGATATTGAAGATCAGGGGTGAAAGAGGTGGGAAGACTCAGCTTGGAGACAGCAGTGTGAGACCCAGGAAAACACCATCCATCAACAATGAGGCAACTACACTCATCCATTTACTTGACTGGAGCTCCGGAGTCTCTGAGCCTCCTCTTACTTGTACCATGACAACAGCAGAGATCAAGGCATCTCTGAGCAAGCCCATGGAGGTTCCAGACTGGTCATCACATACCCAGTCCATAGAAAGGTGTGTAAACATGACAAATACGGCTGCTGGTCATGTGTACAATCAGGTGAGGAGGGAACGTTATATTAGGGGTCAGATGGTCAGCAGGGAGCTCATGAGTCGAAACAGAAGCAAACAAGATATGGCTTCTTTCCTGGATTTTGTTAAATAACATTAAATTAACTGCATAAATGACATTTTAAAGACAATTATATGGCTACAGGCGTTGTTCAGACTCTTTGTATATTCAAATAAATATTACTTAGTTTCCACATATTTCAACTGTGATTAGATGTAGGCAAGGCTCACTTTAAGCAGTTTCTGAAGCTAGCTTTAGAGTCAGCATGCAAAACTGCATAATTAGGTCACTAGCAGTTGGTAAAGTTTGGAAAAATAAAAATCTATCCCCTAAAATTAACACACCCTACTGGCCACCCTGCTCCTAACCCACTACTTTAATCATTATGCTATTAGACAGCCATGTTCTGAGATGCTATTCTGGGAATGTCTCTATAGACAGCCATATCGAGCACATCCACATTTCTGAAATCGTGCCTGAATTTGCACGTGTCTGCTTTTTTTTTTTAAGACATTCTGGCTTTGATGTCCCAGATTGCACTTGGACGTCCCACTGTAAAATGTGCCTTTATGCTACTCTGCACTCAGCAACTGGTTATCCTTATAGGAGCATTGTGATGGTTAGCGGGGCCAGAACAAGGGTGGGGCACTAGTAATATAGTCTAAACATCAATATACTAATAAAGTTTTAAGACAATTAGGAGATCTCAGATTTTATCCAAAAATATCTGTTGATTCAACATTTGAATTGCAAAACAGGGATAAAGAAACCCTGGATGTGTATGAGAACATCTTGACTACTAAGGAAAGGTCATTTTTGTTAGAGAAAAATCCAAAGATCTCCTTGATATATTTTCTACCAAAGATTCACAAGGATATCAATACACCCTGGGTCATCTGATTGTTACAACCAAAAAATCGGTATTAGAACCGATCTCAAAGTTTTTAGATTATTTTTGCATCCTAAAACATGGGGAATGAGATCTTATATACAAGATATGACTCATTTTTTGCAAATATTAGAGGATGTTCAATGTGATTGTGATGATATATTATTAGTGACATTGGATATGATGTCACTATATACTGCAATCCCTCGATGAAGCTCTGCTACTTTTGGAATCCATATTGAATCAACATGAAGCACCACAAATATCAACAGAGTTGCTGATGGAATTGGTGGCACTAGTCCTAAGGAAGAATTACTTACAATGAGTTCTTTGAACAGATTCATTGAATAGCGATGGGGGCCACAATGGCCCCCTTACTACTACTACTACTCAACATTTATATAGCGCTATAAGACATATGCAGCGCTGCACAGATACATGTAAAAGATGGTCCTTTTCCATCATAAGAACATAAGCAATGCCATACTGTGTCAGACCAAGGTCCATCAAGCCCAGTATCCTGTTTCCAACAGTGGCCAATCTAGGTCATAAGTACCTAGCAGTCTCCCCAAAAGACACAGGTTCCTCAGTGCTTGTATTGGGTCAAGCACTGATATCCTGGGTCTCTTTTAATAATGGTTTATGGACCCTTCCCTCCAGGAACTTGTCCAAACCTTTTATAAACCCAGCTACACTAACAGCTTTTACTACATCCTCCGGTAACAAATTCCAGAGTTTGATTACACATTGCGTGAAAAAATATTTTCTCTTATTAGTCTTAAATAGGTTACCCTGTAGCTTCATTACATGTCCCCTAGTCTTTTTATATTCTGATAACGTAAACAATTGATCTACGTTTACCCGTTCCACTCCATTCATTAATTTATAGACCTCTATCATATCTCCTCTCAGCCGTCTCTTTTCCAGGTTGAAGAGCCCTAACCTTTTTAGCCTCTCTTCATAGGAGTATCCTTCCATCCCCTTTACCATTTTGGTGGCTCTTCTCTGTACCTTTTCTAATAATGCTATATCCTTTTTAAGATACGGCGACCAGAATTGCACACAGTATCCAAGGTGCGGTCGCACCATGGAACGATACAGAGGCATTATAATATCCTTTGTTTTATTTACCATTCCTTTCCTTATGATACCTAGCATTCTATTTGCTCTCTTGGCCGCAGCTGCACATGGGCGGAGGGTTTTTAACATGTTATCCACAATAACCCCTAAATCTCTTTTCTGGTTGGTGGTTCCCAATGTGGAACGTTGCATCTTGTAACCTTAGTTTGGGTTGTTCTTTCCTAGGTGCACAACTTTGCACTTGTCCACATTAAATTTCATCTGCCATTTGGATGGCCAGTCTTCAATTTATCAATATCCTCTTGCAATTTTCCACAATCTTCATGGGTTTTAACAACTTTAAATAGTTTTGTGTCATCTGCAAAATTGATAACCTCACTTATTATTTCATTTTCCAGGTCATTAATGAATATGTCAAAAAGCAGGGGACCCAGCACAGATCCCTGCGGTACTCCACTATTCACTTTTTTCCATATCTTTTAACCAGTTCCTTATCCACAATAGTACACTGCCTTCTATCCCATGACTTTTTATCTTTGCCAGACAGTAGCTGTAGACATGGGATACATCTAGGGCCAGGGCCGGATTTACCTTGAGTGAGGCCCTATGCCAACAAAAATTGTGGGCCCCCAGCAGGGGCGGCCCAAGGGGGGTGCGGGGCCTCATTTGCATAAGGGGCCTCATTTGCATAAATATTTGCATAATGTTACCACATACTTTTAGTAAACGTGCCTCTTAATGAGTGTATGGATAAAGAAAGACTAAAAGATTTCTACATTACTATAATCCAGTGCCAACTGCCAGACACATTAGGAACTACTACAAACACTGCCCATTTAGAACCCATAGCAAACCCGCCGTATCCTAACAGCACTACCAGGACTCACAAAGCACCATACTCTAACAATCAAAAGGCAACACTGCAAATATTAAACCAATACATTTCAGAGAACAACATGACCTACTGGGGAAAGAGAACAAGTGGCAATGTCAAATAGGAATTATATAAACAGAACACCTCAGCTCAGTTACACATGCAGAACATAGACCATCACCAAACAAGTAATCACAATTTAGAAACAGGAAGACAATAATTAAACTGGGAATCCCAAAAGCCAAACTTGGAATGTACAACACTGTAGAAATAAAACTATACATTAATTTGCTCTTGTACTAAACAAAGCGCAGACGTTAATGATGCACATTTGCCAGAGCTGACATATTCCAATTAATAAATTCAAAATAAAGAGATATTTTTCTACCTTTTGTGCATTTTTTTTCAGCTGCAATTGCTCCAGCCACTTTCTTCTGGTTTCTTCGTGTCTTCTGCTAACTCTCCATCGTCTGCTGTCCATTTGTCCTTTCTTCTCTCTTCTAGTTTTTTTCCATTCTCTCTCTACATCTGCTTTAACATACTAATCTTTCTCCTTTTGCTCTTTCCTCATTCCTATTTCATCCACTCAAATTTTACCCCTCCATCCTCAATCCCCACTTACTCTCCCAATACCCAGCCAATTGTAGATTTTTTATCCCTCCCACACAAAATATTTTTTCCCTTCTCCATTTTACTCTTCCAGCCCCATCCCATTCTAATCCTCCCCCAACATCAGCTCCCTTCTAGTTCCAGCCTCACCCAGCATCCATTCCCTTCTAGTCCCTGCATCAGCCCATTTCCAGTCCTAGCCACCCATCAGCCCATTTCCAGTCCTAGCAATCCCCCAACCCAATACCAGTCCTAGCCCCCCCATCAGCCCACTTACAGTCCTAACCCCCATCACCCCATTTTCAGTTTAAGCCCCCCTAATAACCCATTACCAGTCATAACCCCCCATCAGCTCACTTCCAGTCCTAACCCCATCAACCCATTTCCAGTCAGCCCCCATAGCCCATTATCAGTCCTAACCCCCCATCAGCCCACAGCCCATTACCAGTCCTAACCCCATCAGCCCACCTCAAGTCCTAACCCCATCAACCCATTTCCAGTCAGCCCCCCATAGCCCATTGCCAGTCCTACCCCCCACATCAGCCCATCAGCCCACTTCCAGTCCTAACCCCATCAACCCATTTCCAGTCAGCCCCCCATAGCCCATTACCAGACAGCCCCCATCAGCCCACAGCCCATTACCAGTCTTAACCCCCCCCAAAGCCCATTACCAGTTCTAACCCCCCCCCAACAGCCCACAGCCCATTACCAGTCTTAACCCCCCCCCATAGCCCATTACCAGTTCTAACCCCCCCCCACAGCCCACAGCCCATTACCAGTCCTAACCCCATCAGCCCACCTCCAGTCTTAACCCCCCCAGCCCATTTCCAGTCCCAGCCCCCCCAATAGCCCATTACCAGTCCTACCCCCCCCCCCCCCATCGGCCTAAAGTAAAATTTAATAAAAAAAATAAAACGCTGGCTGCTACCACTGCCGCCGCAGCAGCGGCAGCATGGACTGACCCGCGGGGCCCCCTCTGCCTGGCTGAATCCCTCCCTCCCTCCGCGACGGCTGAGCCCCTCTGTGCCGGCTTTGAGAGGCGCGAAGGGAGAGTGTCTCCCTCACATCTCTGTTAAGCCCGCAGGGGCTGATGGGAAATTTCCCATCAGCCCCTGCGGGCTTAACAGAGACGCGAAGGAGACACTCTTCCTTCGCACCTCTCAAAGCCGGCACGGAGGGAGGGAGGGAGGGATGGACGGATGGATTCAGCCGGGCAGAGGGGGCCCCGCGGGACAGTCCATGCTGCCGCGGCGGCAGCCAGCGTTTTTTTTTTTAATTTAATTTTAAGAAGGCTAACAATTTTTTCAATTTTTGTGGGCCCTTGTCAGCTGTGGGCCCTACTCCACGGCGTAGTTGGCGTATAGGTAAATCCGGCCCTGTCTAGAGCAGTGGTTCTCAACCCAGTCCTCTGGGACCCTCAGACCAGCCAGATCTCAGGATATCCACAATGAACATGCATGAGACAGATCCGCGTGCATTGCTTCCATTTTATGCAGATCTATCTCATGCACATTCAGTGTGGACACCCTGAAAACCTTTCTGGTCCCAGAGGACCAGGTGAAGAACCACTGATCCAGGGGGAATGGTAAGGAAACACAAAGGAGATCAGGTGAGTCAAGATCTGAAAGTGGCAGCGAAGAAGTGAGTTTTCAACCTGGATTTAAAAAGGGTCAGAGAAGGCGCCTGACGTACAGACTCAGGTAGTTTGTTCCAGGCATAAGGAGCAGCAAGGTGAAAAGGAGCAAAGTCTGGAGTTAGCAATAGAAGAGAAGGGCACAGATAGAAGCGATTTGCCAGAAGAGCAGAGTTCCCGAGGAGGGGTGTAGACAATGGTGGAATTCAGCTGGTTTGGCTTGATTCATGTGAACCAGCTCCTGCCATGGCCTGCATTCACCAAAGCGGACCAAACATGGCATTGAAACACCAGCACTGCAGGGGCGGGAATCCCCTTGCCTGACAATGTTTGATGGCATCAGGGGATCGTGGCTTCGGGAGAAGCCCACGATGCCGTCAAAAGATTGTCGGGTGTGGTGCTGGGCCACAGGGCAACAGCTGGGTTGCTGCACCTTGGTGGAGGACAGTGGCCCAAGTGTACAGCCACTGCAGTGCCTCTACACAAGGCGCAGCAACCTGGCCATCACCCATGTAGGAGGGCTGGGATCAAACTGGTTCCTCATCAGTTTGGATCCCACCACTGGGTGTAGGGAGACATAAGAGAAGAAAGGTAGTGAGGAGCTGTAGAGTGAATGCACTTATAGGTCAGCAGAAGAAGTTTGAACTGGATGTGGAAATGGATAGAGAGCCAATGAACTGATTTGAGACGACGAGTAATGTGAGCATGATGAAGCTGGTGGAAGATTAGCCGTGCAGCAGAGTGTTGAACAGATTGAACGGGAGAGAAAAAATTCAGGGGGAAACCAGCAAGGAGTAGATTACAATAGTCTAGTTGGGAGGTGACTAAGGAGTGGATAAGTATCTTAGTAGCATGTTCAGAAAGGAATAGGCAAATTTTGTTGATGTTATAGAGAAAGAAACAGCAGGCTTTAGCCATCAGTTGGATGTGTGTGGAGAAGGAGAGAGAGGAGTCCAAGTCGACCCCAAGGTTGCGAGCTGAGGGGAGGAGTAGAGAGTTACTCACAGAGACTGAGAAAGGAGAAAAGGGAGAGGATTGCAACTCTATATATGGAAAAATTGGAAGAAGAAACTCTATATCTGTCTGAGTGATTTACAAAAATGATTATATGGAATCAATTCCTTGATTACATCTTTTGTGTGTGGTGAAACCGAATTGAATAAGTTTGTGTCATGGCAAAATAGGAAGAATCATGGGCGGCTCAAGGGTGATGCGCGGTCATATGTGGAGATTCTTTGCGGGGCCTCATCTGCAAATCAACTGGACCTCATTTGCATAAATTGAATTTATATTATTTTAAAATGTATATGTTGCCCATCTAACATTTTAGGCGGCTTTCAAAGGAGCCCTTCACAAGCCTCGTTTTTCTCCTGGCAATGACTTAGGGGCATGTTTACAAAATATTAATGTATGTTAAGTGCCACTGCGCCAAAAGAAATAAATGTATGTTCCTGAACTTAACACACATTAACATTTGTGAATGTGCATTAACTTTTAGCAAACACACCTCTTAATGAGTGTCTGAATACCATTTGCATGGGCAGTGAGGATAATACCAATACATCTCCTACTGGGGAAAGAGAACAAGCGGCACTGCCAAATAGGAACTACATGAACAGAATATCTCAGCTCAGTTACACATGCAGAACATAGACTGTCACCAAACAAAGAACAAGGGATCACAATTTAGAACTATGAAGACAATAATTAAACTGGGAACCCCAAAAGCCAAACTTGGAATGTACAACAACACTGGAGAAATAAAACTATAAATTAATTTCCTCTTGTAACATAACAAAACGCAAAGATGCTAGTAATGCACATTTCCCAGAGCTGACATATTCCAGCTAATAAATTCAAAATAAAAAAGTATTTTTCTACTTTTTGTTGTTTTGGCTATTTATTTTTCAGTCACAATTGCTCCAGTCGCTTTCTTCTGGTTTCCTTGTATCTTTTGCTAACTCTCCATTGTCTGCTGTCCATTTGTCCTTTCTTTTCTCTTCTAGTTTTTCCTATTCTCTCTCTACATCTGCTTTAACATACTGATCTTTCTCCTTTTGGTCTTTCCTCCATTTCTTTATTTATTCCTTTTTCATCCAGTCAAATTTCACCTCTCCATCCTCAATCCCCACTTACTCTCCCAGTATCCGGTCAATCATAGATTTTTCTTCCCTCCCACACAAAATATCTTTTCCCTTCTTCATCCTCACTCCCCCAGCTTCTTTTTTTCTCGCATCAACCTTATCCTCTTCTAGTCCTCCCCCAACATCAGCTCCCTTCTAGTTCCAGCCCCTCTCAGCATCCGCTCCCTTCCAGTCCCATTTTCCCATCCCCTCTGCATCAGCCCTTTGCAGTCCTAGCCCCCAGTCTTCTTCCAAGGCCAGCAGCTCTCTTCTCCCATCCCCGCCATCAGCCCATTTGCAGTCCTAGCACTCAGCCTTCTTCCAAGGCCAGCTGCTCTATCCTCCCCTCACCCCCATCAGCCCTTTTATAATTCTAGCCCCCATTCTTCTTCCAAGGCAAGCATCTCTCTCTTCCCCCCCATCTGCCCATTTTCAGTCCTAGAACCCCCCATTAGCCCATTCCAATCCTAGTCCCCCCAATCAGCCCATTTCCAGTCCTAGCCTCCCTGATCAGCCCATTTCTAGTGCTAGCCCCCTATCAGACCATTACCAGTCTTAAGCCCCCCCAGATCAGCCCATTTCCAGTCCTAGCCCCTCCCCCACCCACCCGGAAGAAACCCGCGCCTGCTTGAACGGCTTCAGAGGGAGCCAGGGAGGCCCAAAGTGTAGCGCCTCAGCTTCACCTCTGCAGAGCCCAGAGAAAGAATGGTGTTTTCCTTCTTTCCTGTGGCTCTGTTAAAGTTGAGCCTGCTGAGTGTTGGGAGCATTTATGTTCTCATGCGAGACAGGAAATGCCCTCGTTTACCCTTCTAACACTCGGCTAACAGAGCCAAAGGAAAGAAGGAAAATGCCGCTCTTTCTTGTAGTTCTGCAGTGGTGAACCAGGGTGCCATGCTTCGGACCTCTCCAGCTCCCTCTGAAGCCAATCAGGCAGGCGTGGAGCCTCCTGAGGTGTGGGGCCATTAGAGGAATGAACATGTAAAATGTACTATTAAGTTCAGTGATGTAGAAATTGAATTTTTGGATGTTTTAGTTTTAAGAAGATAGAAACGTTTAGTGACTACCCTCTGTTGTAAACCTGTTGAACGCAGCAATCTTCTAAGGTTCCATAGTTGTTATCCAATGAGCTTAAACGGAGTTTACCTGTGAGCCAGTTTTTCAGGATACAGTGATTATGCTCATCGTTTGATGGCTTTTCTATGCAAGCCTGCGATTTACAGGATAGATATGTTGTGAGAGGTTATCCTGTGAAAATCGTTTCATCTACAAAGAAGAGATCTGCTAATGCACAGCGTAAACATCTATTTTCTCAGTCATGGAATTGGACTGGAGCCATACCTCCTGATTCCCGAATAGTGTGTGTACTGCCCTACGCATCTATTGCTCCTAAATTGGCATCTGTGATACACTCATATTGGCACATATTAAAACTACATGATAGTTTTCAAGAACATCCTATGATTGCATATTATCATGGGCGGACCATTGGTGAAATATTTATTTATTTAACAGGGTTTTTTTGTAGTGCTTTATCATTTCAGTCAAAGTGATTTACATTGTAGCTTAAACTTGGTAAAATACATTAAACAGGGACATTGGTAATTTGGATTTTTCTGAGGCAATGGAGGGTTAAGTGACTTGCCCAAGGCCACAAGGAGTGCTAGTGGGAAATGAAATATTGGAAATATTTTGCAATCAGTATGATGTGTCCAATGGACAGGGTAGTCACAATCCTTGTGGGCACTGTAATTGGTGCCACTTAACGATCGCTGGCAGTGAATGGACAAACCCTCGAGATGGGAAGATATTTAAAGCTTAAAACAACTCTGATTGCTTCACTGATCATGTGTCCTTGTTAGGGTTGCCAACTGGCTCCAGATGCGCTTGACAGGCTTGATCCAGTCCTGTGTTTACCCCATTGCATGCAGGGACTTGTAGTCTCGCTTTTCTTATGGAGTGCAATGGAGAAATCAGAACTACTTGTCCCTGCATACAATGGCATAAACCCAGGACTGGATCAAGCCTTTCGGCGCATCTGGAGCCAGTTGGCAACCCTAGTCCTTGTCCTACATTATATATAGGATGAATGAAAAGGAGTGTGAAAATTTGAATGAGCGAACATAAAGGTATGATTTTGACTAAAACTCTAACTTTTCCACTTGTTCAGCACTGGAAAGAGTTGAATCATAACATTGAAGATCTTAAATGGCATGTAAGTGATATGATCCCACTGAGTCCCTGCGGTGGTAATCGAGAATATTGGTTGAACTATAGAGAACACACCGGATTTTTTATTTCGATACTATTACACCTAGGGAGCTTAATTTGGAGATTGAATCTTTGATTTAACGAGGGTTGTTATAAAAAGACACTGACACCATTTTCTTTTTTAGAACAATTGGAGAATGGGAATGTTATGGACCATCCTTCTTGAGTAGATTTACTACCTGGATCTCCCTGAAGCAGAAAAAAAGCTAAGTAGCTAATTTTTCAAAACAGTACTATGTCGGAGAAAGATGCTGGTTAATGAAAAATGCAAAACATATTCAAAAAAATATATAAAATGGACGGATGATGATATTGTGAGTGCAGTGATATTCTGGTCACAGAAATAGCACTATTTGAATTTTGATGTTTCATAAAATCTTCAAAACTCAATTTGAAAGTGAATTGCAACAGAGCAGTGGAGGCCAATTCTGCTTGTGGGACGTCCAGCCCATCCGGACATCCAAAATCTGGACATGCCAGATTAGACACCGATTCTGCACCCATGGGAGCTATATGTTCCCATGGGAGCAAACTAGGGGCAATTGAACGGGCCGGATGGGCCCCGATTCAGCAGCGCGGCATGTCCGGTAACCTCCCTGCCTAACCCTGCCTATGCAGGAGTCCTGCTTCTCCACACAGCTCCAAAACTGCTTTTCCTTGCCACCCATCCTCCGGAGGGGCCTGCCAAGGCTGGGATCGGGCAGCAGGAAACCCCTTGCTGCTTCTCACCTACCCGGTGTGGTCCACTGGTGCCATTTGCCGCAGTCGGGGGGGGAGGGTGAATTATCCCACCTCTGAGGTGAAATAGGTCCCCTGTCTATCTCCTCCAAGATGGACATATAGGGCCGTGATTGGAATTGGCCCTGTATGTCCGGAGTCATGGGCCTGCCTCCACCACACCTATGGTCCTCCTCCGGCCCACCCCCTTTCACTCCTGTCCAGAGCTTCCCACACATCTCCTCTGTACATGCTGGGAACTTTGGGGGCAGAATAGGCTCCAAGTGATTAGAGGGGGATATACGTCCAAACTGGACTTACATCCCCACTAATCGCTGTTTGGAATGACCCCCTTAGTGTTTTTAAGTGTTTTAGTATTGCAAGGCTTTGCTTTATAAGTATGGTTTTTGTGGCTGTATTTGGCCTTCAGCCAGAAGGCTAATTGTTGATAGAGTAACTTCCATAGCTGCTGTTACTTTATCAGTCCACTACATTATGGATTTATTTTTGAGGCAATAGGTGCTTTCCTAGGAATGATAAAATAGGGGGTCATTAGTGTCTTCACATCACAAAAAAACATTTTCGTGGGTTTTTTTTAGATGAATTCCAATCAATGACCCAAAGCAAAATTTTCTAGCAGCAGCCCCTTCTCTCAGTAACAGCCCCTTCTCTTAACTCCAGCCCTAGCAGCACCCGCTTTTCCAAGCCCAAGCAACAGCATCAGCAACATCCCTCATTACCAGCCCCATGCATCAGCAACAGCTCCCCTCTCTTAGCCCCCTAAATGAGAAACAGTCCCCACTTTCAGACCCCTGCATCAGCAACAGCCCCCTTTTCACAGCCCTCTGAATCGGTGACAGCCCCTCTGCTAGCTCCCTACATTAGCAGCAGCCCTCATCTCCTAGTCTACTACACCAGCAGGAGCCCCTACATCATTCCCCCTTCTCCCAGCCTCCTTCTTCTGTCCTGCACCATTAACTGCCCTCTACCCCTACTCCTTACCTGCTATAGTGGTAGGAGCTCATGCTGTTTCTCTTGCTGTTTTTTGCTGCTTCCCTGGCTCTGCAGCCAGCACCATAGAGAAGGCTCTGAAATGTGAAAACAGGAAGTGCCTATTCTCTTGGTTCAAAATCTTTCTAGTGCTGGCAGCAGAGCCAGCAAAGCAGAGAGTGGCAAGACAAAAGCAGGAGCTCCCATAGCCCGCAGAGGGACTCTTACAGCAGCCAGCTCCGATGACATCATCAGGGTGTGATGGCAGCTACTGGTGATGTCATCAGAGTGCCAGAGAAAGAAGTGATTTCTTGGGTTTTTTTTGGTTATATTCCAAACCCCTAAATTCCCCTTTTGTTTTAACTGAAAATCCAAAGCCCTAATCATTAGCAAAACGAACTAACTCTGCTATTTCCTTTACTCACTTTGTCTTTCCCCTAACGGAGGCTAGGCTTTGTTGTTCCATATAGCAGCAACAGTGAGCAGACTCTGCTAGCATCAGTCTTCTGTTTAAGCAGTGTCCTTGTCAAAGGCAGCAACACAGAAAATCTTTATTTTAACCGCCTACAGTGTTAACTTTTAAAAACATAAACCTGCACACACACATGGCTAAGACGGTAAATTATTCAAAACAGAGTTGTGCTGTTGCAAGAGAAAAGAAGAAAGACATCGTCTACAGGGCTTGTGTATTTGTCCAGACCATATAAATATGGCACCGGGCATAGCTGTTTACTTAACCCCAGATCACTACGGAGTTTGTCTTACGCACTATGTTGACAATGCTCCTTTAGTCCGCAGGCCAAATCAGGAGCAGAGTCAGCTGAAAAGTCAAAGCATCTGGCTCTGCTGATGAACTTGTGCATGTTCTGCATATGTGTGCTTGATGCCAACATCAATCTCTCAAGTTATAATTAAAAAAAGACACAGGCATAAATTAAGCCTCCTGGGGCTGAGTGTAATGTTTGCACCATCACCTCGACTAATCCATGATTCATCTCCTTTTTATTCAGCACTTTTCACTGGGCTAAACTCTCTGAAAACGTAGAGTTTTACAGTCAATCCAATGTGCATGCTGGAGACTCTGCAGTCCCGGCAGAATGGCATTATTTACTAGGGATTTAGCTTAAAGTAAACAAGAAAGAATGATGGAAAAAAAGAAGCCAAACGGAATACGTAGCGTTTACTCTGGCACACTCAATAAGCCAGTTGTGCTGCACCTGAAAATTCTGGTAGAAGATCATAGTCCTGGCTCATTTCCCCATTTTTGGTGAGCTCTTTGGACTGAAAAAGAAGTATCAGCCCATACAGCATTGCTAAGTACCCGATCATCTTTTCTTTAGAACGTACTCTACTTCCTGGGGAGTTTGCAAATGAGGTAAAAATGGTCAGGTACAATACAAAGTGCTGTCTGCACCTCTAGTACTACTAGGCTAGGTGACGAAGTTTGCCCTTTAAAGGCAATGTGTAAAGCATGAGAAAGCTTAGCCAGTAAAGTGCCGGTCACATAACTGAGCGATGGTTCAGCAAAAAGCTGTTTTGGAGAGTACTGTACTCACAGGTCTATAGTCTCTGTGGGAAGACAGAAAGCATATACATCTTCCTCTTTAATGATGCTTGCTGCTATTGTGTGAGGGGGGAGAGAGTGTAATTTTTATGTTAAGTTTGTCTGTTCAGCTCCCTAGTGAGAGTGGGGGAGGGTGAGATCATTAGAGAGGCAGGCATATTCGGTAGCGATGGCTAGGCTAAATAAAATGCCTAGTCACTGCCACTTTAACTGACTGGATATTCAGCAGCAGGACATATCTGTTTTCTGCCGTTGAATATCGCGGCTGCTCGGCCACTAACACAACTATCCAGTTTGCGGCAATATTCAGCTGCTAACTGGATAATACAAAACAGTTAAAGATAGGACAACCATTTATCTATTCTAACTTTAACCACTTACGCTGTCCAGTTAGTGCTGTCACCGTCCTTGCTCTATCCACAGAATGCCCTGGCTTTAACTGGCCCTTTTTTCCAATGTCCAGTGGCGTTAACCGGTTAGTACCACTGAATATCACACTGACTGCATTTCAACTGTTTAGCAGGACTGTATATATTGATGTAATTTGTATGGTATAGTTTTATGATGTATTTTATTTGTTTTTTTAATGGATGTAATTAGGCCCATTGGAATGCAAATGAGGTTTGGATTTTGCCTGCAGAAAGGCATTAGTAAAATAAATTACAGTTGCACAGTGCCCCACTCTTGCACATTGTCCCTGCTTTTCTCTTTTCTAGTGCATTTGTGTCCGCATATCTGGTTCCCATTGCTGAGTCATGTTGACACAACTATTTGCCTGCTGGGGCCTGATTAGGTACCTTCCTACTGCACTGTCTTGCCTTTCTACCTGCCAGGCTGCAACACTGCTGACTTTCCCCACAATGCTATCTACCAAGACTTAGGTTGCCCACCTAGCTGAAGCACTGCCTTGTGCTGCTATTGTTAGGGTCCAGCTTGCCCACCAGACACATTGCTCCCATCTCCCATGCCACTGTCTGTTTTACAACTAGACGGCACATAGCACTAGGGGTTACATGTAGGCCACCGCATGCACCACTCAACATTGAAGGAAAAATTCAGACCTACACACAATTGTCTCTTATATATAGGGGGGATCGGATTGCTACATTACCACTGTTCTGACATGCCTTGAACCGTTTCAGGAAGGTGGGAAATAGCAATAAATGTTATTATAATTATTAATAAATAATATAAGATGATACCTTTTTATTGGACTAATAATACATTTTTTGACTAGCTTTTGGAGGTTAAAAGCTCCTTCTTCAGGTTAGGACAATATATTACTATCATTATTATTATTATTATTTTATTAAACTACTAAGGGGGTCATTCTGAATCATGAATAGCTATTCGTGGCCTTTCCCAGCCCCATCCTCCCTCCCCACACTTTGTACGGGGAAGTTAGACGGGGGAGGAAAACGGGATGATCATGGGTGGCGTTAGGATGGGCAGTGGGCAGTCGCCGGCCCTGGATATACAGGGCCATTTCTAATGTTGGTCCTATACATCCGGGGCCAGCGACTTGAACGGGGAAGTTATTCCACCTCTGAGGTTGAATAACTTCCTTGATGCGGCAGGATCGGTGGGCCCAGGACATGGCAGTGGTGGGAGGGGACGGAGAGCATGCCCCGCAGCCCTATCCTGGCTCTGGGAGGTCAGATCAGGGGTCGGGCTGCGGGGAATTCACTTTTAAAGCCGGCGGCTGGGATCACGGCTTTTAAATGGAGCCACGGTGCCATGGCAACTGGATGCCATGGCGCCGTGGCTCCATTTAAAAGCCCTGACTGAGTTAGTCGGGCAGGTCCTGTACGTGTAGGCCAGGCTGAATCACAGTCCTGGCCTGCACGTACAGGACTGTTCGCGATTCTGATCCCGCGGGGCTAGACGTACACATGCACGCATTGACACCTTAAAGCTCCACATAAGGAGACGGGGAGCAGAGAAAGAAATAGCCACATGGCAGCCCGATTTTGCAAGGGCAGAGACCTGGAGGCTCTGCCATATGATCATCGAGGCTAAGGAGGTGTTGGACCCATCAAAGGGGGGCACACCAGTTCTGGCAGTGGATCAGGCAGGCCCTTGCTCAGTAAGTGCCAAAAACGCAATGTGCATGAAGGTGCCATTGGCTCAAGGCAAAAGATGAGTGCAGAGGGTTGGGGACAGGTATGATGAGGGAGCTGGGAATCCTTCTTGCCCTCAGTAGAATAACAACAGGGATTGAGCAAAGGCCAGAAATATGTAGATAACAGGGAACAGACGGTGGCACAGAAAGTTTTAGTTGCAGTGGTCATGCAGTAGACAAAGAGGGAGTGCACAGTACAGTAGCTCTGTGGTTTGGGGGAAGGGTGGCAGCAGATTCTCTGTACATGGCAGAATCATATGCAGGGTGCATGGGGGTGAGGATGGTAGAAGGGGCAAAGCTATTGTCTGAAACCTAGAAAGGAGGAGGACCAGGTTGTAATTTATTTATTTATTATTTATTTAACTGTATTTATATCCCGCTTTTCAACGGGTCAAAGCGGTTTAACATTAAAGGGAGGGGGACAATAATCAACTCTGGGGTTGGAGCTATCACCAGGGGGCCAACACTAATGCTCTGAACAGATATTAAAGACATAGACAATGTACATCAGTCTCTTAGAGAACAGAGCCGGGGGAGTGAATTAGGGGGTCTGTGGGGTAGTCAGTGGTGGGTGCTTGTTTCTGGTCCGAGGTATTCCTGGAATAGGACGGTTTTTAGTTGTTTCCTGAATGTCATGGGATCTCCGTTGCTTCTGATATGACTTGGTAGAGAGTTCCAGAGGGATGGTGCGTATAGTTCGAAGGCTCTGTTGCAGGTCCGTTGATTGTATTTGGTCTGTATTTGGGGGATGGTGAGGGAGTTGCTGGTGGTTTGCCTGGTTGTTCTGTTGTGGGTGGGTTGGGGCAGTAGGGTACGGAGCTGGGAAGTCTGAGTTTGGTAGAGGGTTTTGTGAATGAGTAAGGTAGATTTGTATTTGATTCTTGCTTCAAGAGGGAGCATGTGCAGCTCCCTCAGGACTGGGGTGATGTGATCTTGTATTTTTATTTATTTATTTATTTATTTAACATCTCTTATATACCGCACTATTGTCATCAGCGCGGTTCACATGGAACAAAAACATATACATACAGGATAACTGTAGTACATTTTACATTTAACAGGGTTTTGAAAACTTGGAAGATTTTTGCTTTCTGGATAATTCTTGCTGTGGTATAGGCACAGAGACCACACTGTGCACCAGTAGGGCTCCAGTACAGTATCCAAGCCACACAGAAAAAACATGCAGCCACAGAAAGACCTGTAAAAGGCACTGCACAGAGGTGTGTAGCCAGCACTGGCCAGAAGGCATCATAGGAGAAGGAGAGGAGGGGGATATGGGTGAGGATCCCCCTCCCACCTGAAGGAAAGATGGGCTACAAACATCATGACAGGTTATGTGATCAGAAAACTACATCAGTCACTGGGTGACAGATAGAGTGACAAGGAGGGATGGCAGGGGATGCACGTCTTGCAGGATGGCTCCACTTAGCAGGCTCTGTAACTCTCTTTCCCACAGGAGATTCAGGATATGGAAGGAAATCGAGGCCCTCAAAACAAGAGTGGGGCAATTCATCACCAGAGGCCTGTTTCCTGCAGCAACTTAGGAGGGAGTGGCAGGAGTGGCAAGGTATGTGATATGTCTGTGGGAACAACTGCTGCATGGGGTGCAGGAGGCCTGTCTCTGGCGAGGGCTATGCATGGTGGTGAATGGGTGATATGAATACCATAGCCTAGTATCTGCTGAACAGGTTAGAACAAAAAGCCATTGAAAGTTTGGCATGTGGCATAGGAGAGGTGGCTCAATAGAACACTAGGGAATATTTGTGTGTGTCATGGAACAGATAGCAACAGGAGAGGGGACCCCTGTTTGAGGGCAGGGCATAGACACAGATGTAAATGGCAGAGGGATGAGCGTGCATCACACAAATGCCATCATGGAAGGGCAAACAGGACAGGTCTAGCATATGCAATGAATGGCTGCCAGAGAGAAATGGGTGTCACAAGTAGAAGTGGGAGGAGTGAAGCTATAGGCTATGCACACATACAGCTCATAAGCACTCTTTATCATTCCCCTAGATTTAACCTAGTCCCCAGTGTTGTCTGTCTTCATTAGATTGTAAGCTCAATTTAGCAGAGACTGTCTCTTGCATATATATGAACTTAAATAAAAATTGTAAACCATCTAATCAAATCCCATATTTATCTAAATAGCCAAACCCCTAAATCACTCCCCACTACAGGACTTCAAAAACTCCTCTACCTGCAGGGGCTCATAAAACACGTAAGAGGATTTTCCTGAGGTAATCAAGCATTTGCAAGGAAATTTTAGAAAAAATGTTGCACCACTTGCAAGGACCCTGGGTTTAAGAGCCAAAATATGGGAGACCAGTGGTTAAGATATTGCATGATTCATGTTGTAAATGGGCATCATCAGCATGCAAATATACAGACACTACATACAACAGAATGTTTAGCTGAAACACAATCAACATTGTGAATGTTGCACAGCACACAGCAGATCACTTAGCTGAACCGCAAGTTGCAAACATTGTCCACTCTCCAACGCCAAGTGTTTTGCCGAGGCTGCATCAGGAAGAAGGACACTGGCCCTGTATAATCAAGCCAAGACTGCGGACATGGAGCAAAACCTCCAACTAAAGTGTCCTCATCGAAGTGATGCGGTTCAGCTAAGTGATCTGCTGTGTGCTGTGCAACATTCCCATGCAGCATAGTTAATGTTGATAATTTGTGTTTCAGCTAAACATTCTGTAGTATGTAGTGTCTGTATATTTGCATGCTGATGATGCCCGTTTACAACATGAATCATGCACTATCTTAACCACTGGTCCCACACTGTTAATAATAGAGTTTTTTCCTGATCTGTGATGGTGTGTCTATGTAGCATATATGTACCAGTTTTTGCTGTGTTAGATAACTACTTTGACGTAGAGCCATTACGTCGACTTGGTGCAGATGCAGCAATATAGGGCCAAGCCAGCCTACATGACCCTCAGAAAAAAGGGCACCGCACAGGCTGTCTGTCAGCCTGTCCCCAGCTCCATGTGATCAAGGCTACCATTTGGATGATGTGGGTCACAAAGACCAGCCAATGCAGAGCAGACAAACATGGAGCCTATCACCAGTATAGAGCAAGCCATATCCCTGGGCTGACATGAAATCTCTCAACTTCAGCAGCATTAGTGGCAGAGGAAGCAGCTGCCACAGCAAAAGCAGCAGTGGCAGTGACAGATGCAGTGGAGTGGAGGAGCGGTCTAGTGGTTGGGGCAAGGTACTTCAGGCCGGAAGGTCGGGGGTTCAAATCCCACTAGAGGACAGCAACCTTGGGCCGGAAGGACTGGGGTTTCTAGTCCCACAGGTGCTCCTTGTGGTCTTGGGCAAGCCACTTAACCCTCCATAGCCCATGTTCCCTGTAAAATAGTTATCTCCAAGTTATAATGCCCTGTTCAATGTAATTTCAGTTTGTTCAATGTAAACTGCACTGATGCAGAATAGCACAGTATATAAGAGAATGAAATAAATAAATAAGATGTCAAAGGTGGCAATGCTGGGTCTGTGGGACAACCAGGGCCTGATGCCCCAATAGTGATCACATAGGAGATCACCCAGGTGACTCACAGCTTCTAGATGTTTTTGGACATCAGAACTTCACAACCAGTTACAAAATGAGTAACTGCTTCCAGCTTTTTCTTGCAAAATTTGCATATATTTGTTCTGCTACTTTTTTCTATACTCTCTGAGAACCATCTCATCCATAGTCCACTATCCTGGGCTGCAACTATTTAGTTCTCATCTTTAGGTTTCAGTTCACCTCTCCTTAACCATTCATATGTCCGGTCTTGATTGAAAAATGGTTCCTGGAGTAACACATTTATTTCCCCTGCATAGCAGGGGCAGGGGCATGTGCGGAGACTCATTGTGGGGCCTCATTTGCATTAATATTTGCATAAAGTTAAAGTGCACTAACTTTTAGTAACCATGCCTCTTAATGAGTGTCTGGATAAAGAAAGACTACTAGATTTCTATATTACTATACTCCAGTGCCAACTGCCAGGCACATTAGGAAGTACTATAAACCTGCCCATTTAGAACCCATAGCAAACCCCCCCTATCCATAGCACTACCAGGACTCACAAAGCACCAAACCCTACCTATCAAAAAGGCAGCACAACAAATATTAAACCAATACATCTCAGAGAACAACAATACATCTTCTACTGGGGAAAGAGAACAAGTGGCACTGTCAAATAGAAACTACATGAACAGAATACCTCAGCTTGGTTACACATGCAGAACATAGACTGTCACCAAACAAAGAACAAGGGATCACAATTTAGAAATAGAAAGACAATAATTAAACTGGGAACCCCAAAAGTCAAACTTGGAATGTAAAACAACACTAGAGAAATAAAACTATAAATTAATTTACTCTTGTACTAAACATTGCCCATGTTCCCTGTAAGTATTAGTGTATGTGTCTCAAATCCCCTCGTGTTAAATGTGTGTTGTGACCACTTTGATTGAAGGATAAGGTGGTATACAAAACTGTCTAAATAAATAAATAAAATAAACAAAAACGCAAATATGTTAGCAATGCATATTTCCCAGAGCTGACATATTCTAGTTAATAAATTCAAAATAAAAAAGTATTTTTCTACCTTTTGTTGTTTGTGCATTTTATTTTTCAGTTGCAATTGCTCCAGTTGCTTTCTTCTGGTTTCTTCTTGTCTTCTGCTATCTCTTCATTGTCTGCTGTCCATTTGTCCTTTCTTCTCTCTTCTAGTTTTTTCCATTCTCTCTCTACATCTGCTTTAAAATACTGATCTTTCCCCTTTTGCTGTTTTCTCTATTTCTTTCTTTATTCCTTTGTCATCTACTCAAATTTCACCCTTCCACCCTCAATCCCCACTTACTCTCCCAATACCTGGCCTATCATAGATTTTTCTTCCTTCCCACACAAAATATCTTTTCCCCTCTCCATCCTCACTCCCCAAGCCCCATTCCCTTCTAGTTCTCCCCCAACTTCAGCTCCGTTCTAGTTCCAGCCTCACCCAGCATCTGCTCCCTTCTAGCTCCATTCTCCCATCCCCCGCATCAGCCATTTCTAATCCTAGCCCCCCCCCCCATCAGCCATTTCCAGTCCTCTCCTGGCCTCCCATCAGCCCATTTCCAGTCCAAGCTCTCCCCATCAGCTCATTTCCAGTTCTAGCCCCCATCAGCCATTTCCAGCCCTATCCCAGTCCCCCATTAGCCCATTTCCATTCCTAGCCCCCCATCAGCCATTTCCAGTCCTATCCCAGCTTCCCATAACCCATTTCCAGTCCAAGCCCCGCATCAGCCCATTTCCAGTCCTATCCTTGCCCCCCCATCAGCCCATTTCTATTCCAAGCCCCCCCAACAGCTATTTCCAGTCCTATCCTAGCCCCCACCCCAAAACGCTCCATGCCTGTCTGAGTAACCTATGAGGGAGCCAAAGATACCAGAGGCCCCAACTCACCTCTGCACAGCACTGGAGTGAAGAGCAGCATGCTCCTTAAGTCTCGCTGTGTTCACATGAAGCCCGCTGAGTGCCAGGAAAGGTTAAAGGACATTTCCTGTTTCCTAGCACTCAGTGGGCTTCACGTGAACACAGCGCTAGTGAAGGAGCACGCTGCTCTTCACTCCAGCGCTGTGCAAAGGTGAGCCGGGGCCTCTGATGTCTCCAGCTCCCTCTGAAGCCGTCCCTGCAAACCCTGCAGAATAAAGTTTGCACGGGGCCCTGTGTGAACAACATTCTCGCACAATGGACGGGCCGGCCCTGAGCAGGGGTAGTTGTCACAAAGTAGGGGTTACAGCCTAAAGTGTAAAGCATGGAGTTTTTCCTTGTCTGATGATCTGATTTTTTGAAAAGACTTTTTTTCTTGTTTTGCAAATTCTGTTGCTTTTTTTCCTATGTGTGTTTGTAGATTCTCATCCATCCCTTCTATTCTTCTAATGTTTGTCAAGTTTAATGATGGAGATAGATTCTGGACATTTATTTTCATTTTCTGTATATTTGGATCTGATGCTGCTGTTAAATAGGGCTGAAGGTCTATGATAATAGCTCTGCAAGTATAATCAATTTCTATGAAGCCGAGTCCTCCTTAGGCTCCAAGAATGTATAGTCTTGGCATTCACTTGTTCTTATAAATTACCTCATGGGCATGGGGGTGTTTTCTCATTCATACATTCAGTTTCTCAAAATCTTTAAGAGGCCATCAACAATCCCAAAGCTACATGACAGTACAAGAATTGCCATCTAATTAATGGCTTATATCTTATTCTGTGATGTTAATGTACTTTTCAGCAACATTTTTAATCTCTCGAAATATTCTTTCTGACCTTTTCTCTCAGTAATTTTTGCTTGACTGTTGCTCCTTTGTGTATTCCTAGGTGTTTATGTAATCAGATGGAAAGAATAAATAAAAACTTTACCGGGGGGGGGGGGGGGGGGTCTGTGGGAGTGACAAAGAACAGCCACTTTTTTTTTATTTATGGCCCAAGGGGACTTGCGGCAGTGGCAAGGGGAGCTGCAAGTTCAAAAGAATAATAATAATAAAATTATTTTGTGGATGTGGGAGAGTGGGGCGGGGGCAAATGAGGCGGCTGTGCTTGCGGCATATATTTTTTTAAAGAAAGAATTCTCTGGGGTTTTGAGGCTCTGTAAGAGCTGCAGGGGCCTGATTGGGGTTTGTTTCCCTGTTGATGGGTCTTTGGGGCTGATTGGGTCCTTTCCCTGGATGGCTGCTGGTGTTTTCAGTTTGCATTGTGGGGGGGGGGGGGGGCAGATTGGTGGCAGACAGTCGTGGTGCTGCTGGGTCAGTCTGAGGTCTTAGGGAGGGGGTGGAGCTAGCTTTAAAGGAGCCAGGGGCTTGGAAAATGGCTGAAAATGGCCAAAATAAAAATTAATTTGAATGTTATTTTGGGTGGTCCAGAGAGGTGAGCTAGTGCTGGGGAGCTTAGAAATTTAATTTTTATTTGTTAAATATGCAGGATTTTGCTGCAATTTGCAGCATTTCCTGAGTGTGGGGAGGGGCTGTACACCCGCAGCTTTAAAAGGGTCACCGGAATTTTGGGGGATGTTAAAAAATAACTGTATGCAGCTTAAGAGCTTTTGGAAAGTGATTTTAATGATCAAAACTGAAATATTATTAAATTAAGTACCCGGATGTAAAGGAGTGAGGAGGGATCTCCCAGGGGAATTTGTGGTGTTGTGGTTTAGGTGGGAAGAAAGTTTGCTGTGACTCAGTTTAATGATTTAGTTTCATTTTGACTAAACTCTTAAAGGAACAGCTTTAAAATTCTTAAATGTGATGTTTATGTTTATTGTGCTTGACATACTGCACCTTCACAAAAACAGCAGGGTGGTGTACAATTAAACATAAAATAAGCAGAAAAAGGTAAATGGAATGCCATAAATGTGATAGGAAAGTCAAACAGTCACACATAGGGCAGAAGGGGACAGCAGAGAACAGAGGGGAACTTAGGATTCAGAGGGTGGCAAGTCAAATGCTATGTGAAAAAGATGAGGCCTTGATATTCAAAGGGTATTTACACTGTTTACAGCACAGTAAACCATGTAAATGCCCTAAATCGGGATATTCAACTGCACTTACGTGGTGAGTGCCATTGAATATCTCCTTCAAAGCCTACTACACGCCCCGATGCTCTGCAGTTAGAATTGGGGTTTGTTGAGGGCATTCCAGGTGGAGTGGAGGTGGAGACCGCAGCTAACTAGGTAGCGGCAATATTGCTCTGCTACCTGGTTACCAATCCATGGCTAAAACTAGGCCAGCTTTTGGCTTGCCTAATTTTAGCCATAGATGCTAACCAGATAGCAGTGCAATATTGCTGCTACCCAGTTAGCCTCGGCGGCCCCGGGGCATGTGCATCAAGGCCAGATATTCAATGCCATCACTGTAGTATTGAATATCCGGTGTTAAGGGTAGGCGGGCAGGGCTATGCGCCATAGCAGCACATAGCCTACCCAACACAATATCAGGTCCTGAGTTTTTAGTTGGGATTTAAATTTAGAGAAGGAGAGTTCAAGATGGAGGTCATTCCATAAGGCAGGGATGGTAGGGAATTCCATATAAGGCAGGTCCAAGAAAGTAGAAAGCAGAGTTATCGGTGGATTCTAAATGGGCATATGAGGCAGAGCGTAAGTGGAGGCGATTGGCATGGACGGTACTGAGGACATGGTGATGAGCAGGGAGGTGCAGAACATCTAAAATATATCTAAGGGTACTGATGTGGAGTGCTTTGTGGACCAGGGGAGCCAGTGAAAGAAGAACAGAAGGGGAGTGACATGGTCAAATGGAAGGCATGTGCAAGAAAAGAAATGGCTGTGTTTTGTATGACTTGTAGACAGTGAATTTGGTATTGTGTAAGGCCCAGAAACATGACATTACAGCAGTTCAGTTTAGACACGACAAGGGTTAAGAGAAGAGCTGTCAGAGAAGAGGAGGAGAGAAAGGGGCGAACGATGTGAATTTGACAAAGAATGAGGAAGAAACAATGGATAAGAGAGGAGAGATGAGACTGGAAGGTAAGAGAAGAATCCAGAGTCACCCCTAGAGGGGAACTAAATAGTTGCTGTTTTTGCAGGGTTGAGATGTAGAAAATTCTCTGATATCCAGGTGGAAAGGTGGGAGAGACATGCATTCAGTGGCAGAAGATCAGGGGCAGAAGGATCAGTGTGGTGCAGAAGAATATCATCATTAGCAGAGTAATATGCAGAGACTCCATGCTGTTGGACAAGGAGAATGAGAGGGATCAGAAAGACATTGAAAAGGAAGGGTGCAAGAACCAAACCCTGGGAGATACCACAGGGAAGTGATAAAGAAGGAAAAGATGAGGAGCCAGACTGGACAGAGAACGATTTATGCCCAAGAAAAGAGTGGAACCAGCAAAGGACAGTAACATGAATTCTGAAGCTATGCAGATGTGTAAGAAGAGTAGTGTGGTCAACAAGATCAACGGCAGATGAGAGATCCAAAGAAATTGCTCGAGAGATATTATCCCAATCGTGAGATTCGTGAATTTCATTCAAAATAAGAGAGCAGAATAGTCTCCATGCTAAGACCGGTGCAGAATCCAGACTGATCAGAGTGCAAAGCCTGTGTAGTATCGAGCTGGGCAGAAAGCTGTGCAAAGACCAGTTTCTCAAGGCAGCGGTTGAGGAGAAGCTCCTCCCCCTCCCTCAGCCTGTGAGAAAGAAAGCATTCAGATGGTGTTTACACAGAAGGTCCTGTTTTTGAGTGGAGAGATCTACAGTTCAAAATTGCAGAGTGGAGAGAAGACTGGGAAGAGGCATAGGACTAGAGGAAGGCAGCAAGGTAGTGGTGCAGGGTAGTAGGTTACCAAGAGAACGCTAAAGATAGGGCGGAAATAAATGGGCCTGATTTGGGGGCTGCCAGCTCCAATGCATTGGGATGGAGCATATGGTAAGACTACCGAGAACAAGGAGAGAAAGAGGAAGAAAGAAATGTAGGAAGTACTCACTAGTGAGGTGAGCAGCTGGAAGCAACGAGATTTGATGACATAAGAGAACAGATGTTGGGTCACTGGAGTCGCCCCAAGGAGTAGGATCTGCTCCTTGGTCATGTGCCTGACAAGAGCCCATGGCACGAAATGCTACATTGAAGATCTTTATATCTGACAGTAGTACCTCAGAGGCGTGCCAGTTATGTGACGCAGGGCTGGCATCACTTCCGGGTGCACACAGAGAAGAATATGGAGCCAGTAATTCTGAAAAGAAGGGCACAATATTTATTTATTTTATTTATTTGGACAGATTTTCTATACAGCTCCTTTCAGAGATCAGGGGCGATATAGAAAATCTGGAGCGAGTATTCCATCACACCATAAAGAGCATCAGTGGAAAGGATAGAGATAGGTATGAAACGCCGCATTGAGGCTCTTTATATCTGACAGTATTACCATGGAGGGATGCCAGTCATGTGGTATGGGGGCCAGTGTCACTTCTGGGTGCACACAGAGGGGAATATGGAGCCAGTAATTCTCAAAGGGGCACCAGTTACGTGACGTGAAGGTTAGCTATTTTGAAAATTTCTTAAAACATGGAAGAATAAGGTTTTTTAAACTATCTATGGGGTTTTTTGATGATGTAGTTAAGAGAAAGAACATTTAGTTTCTAGGGAAGTTTAGAATCTTGGGGTGTTTGAGTGAAAAGACAGTTGGGTTCTGACTGTTGAGCTGGATGGATGTGTGTCTAATAGTGTGAGAGTAGAGGCCTCTTTAAATGAGTTTGGGTGCCAATTTGAGAGATTATAGAAGTTGGTGAATGAAGGTGATTGAGGTGTGAGTGGTGTTGGAGAGATTGGATGATTTTTTTCTATTTTTTTCCAGTGTTAGGCTACAGAGATTGGGCAGAGTAGGGGACCTTGGTGTTACAGGAATAAGGAATTAATCCTTATAGAAGAAAAGATTTCTGGAATGAACAGGAAAACTGTAAAAGTTGAATATAAAGTTTTTCCTTGGTAATTTTAAATAGTGCCAGACTGAAGAGCTGAAAGACGCTGTGATATCTTAATAGCTGAACAGTCTGGGAAACTTAATTACTTGGCTAAAATTTAATCGTAAGAGATTAGTATTTTTCTAGTTTTCTTCCAGTTTCTTTTAAAGAAGTGGTTTGGTAAATATTGATACGCAGTTTTTGAAGCTGTTCTCAGAGAGGGTTGAGTTACAGAAACCCTAAAGGTTTTTAACTACTTAATCTTTGGAGGAAAAAGTTTTTTTTATTTAAGTTAGCAGGTGATAGCAGTTAGTGACAGGAATTCTTTGAGTTAGAGTTGCTGTAGAATCTTGAAAATGACTGCTGAAAGGGAGTGAATGTGAGTATGGGGAAAGGAAAAGGGAATTGCTTTAAAGAAGAAGGATTTTTCCTGTAAAAAGGAAAGCCTGACAAGCTTGTCAATTTAATTTAATTTAATTTAATTCAACTTCATTTATTTTAAGTGAGTTATTAAAGGAAAAGTTAGACCTAAAGTAAATATAGGGAACCGAGAAAGGGTGAAAATGTTTAGGGATAGCTAAGAAAAACAGAAGAAAATGTCAAGCTTGAATAAAGAAGATTTCCTAATCCCATGTTCTGAGAAAGTTGTAAGAAAGAAGAACCTGGACCCCATCAGAAGAACATAAAAGATAAGTAGCTGGGGAGGGGTGTCACGTGTCACGTGATGCCGGGCTGAGGAGAGGACGTGTATTTGCTACTCTCCTAGGCCGCGCTGGCTAAGTGCTGTAATAATAATTAGTTAACGCCTGCAGTGCAACAGTTCTTGGTAATGGAAGGCATGGTGTCTAAAGCTGATTGCAGAAAGACATCGAAAACATTGACTGGAGCCACAAAAACAGCTAAAAACCCATGCCAACAGACCATGGCGGAGTGTCTAAGCTTGCATGATGGCGGAGAGACGACTATGACAGAGGACCTCATACCAACAGGGGGACCAACGAGAACGGAGATAGCAGCGGTGAACGCAGCGCCAGTGATGCCTGAGACAGCAGTTATAGTGGCAGCAATTAAGGATAGCAATGCTGATCTGGCAGGGAAACTGGCCACCATCCAGGGGGAGCTACGTGAAGCCTGGGCAGAGTCACAATGAGAGAGCAGAGCAGCGTATTTCAGATATGGAGGACAAGGTACAAATACTAAAAAAGGACAACTCAGCCCATTATAATCAAATAAAAAAAACTCTGGGCCAAGGTAGACGATTTAAAAGAATGCTCATGAAGATCCAATCTGAGGATTCTGGGTCTGCCGGAGGGAGGGGATGAGCAAGGCATGGAGGAGTACATAGAGAACCTGTTGCAGGAATGGTTTCAGGACCCCCCTCCCGACTGGCGTTGTAATTGAACGGGCACATAGAGTACCAGGAGGGCGAACACAGCTCCGGGACAGGCCGCAACCAGTATTGACTAAAATATAAAATTTCAGACATTGGGACTGGATCTTGAGGCAGGTTCAGCAGATCAGAGCAATCTCGCACCAAAATAGTAAGATATCCATATCTTACTATTTTGGTGCGAGATTGCTCTGATCTGCTGAAAAAAGTATACTGGACTACAGCCTGGACCTAGACAAATGCCGGCGGGCCTTTAGGGACAACAGACGCCGGCTGGCAGGACATGGCATACCACAAGTGTTCCTATACCTGGCACGACTTCAGTTTACATGGAAGGGAGAAACGCTGTTCTTTGGAGACCCCAAGGAGGCTAAGGATTTCCTCCAACAATACTTCCCAGATGATCACTTATGGGCGAAGAAAAACTAGTAGGAGAGAGGAAAGATTGAATTCTTCACAAGATGAAGCAATTATGAGCAGCTATGAGGAGAATCATTGTCGGGCGGTGGAAGCTTTTGCACAGAGTGACGGAGAAGGTGGTGAAATGCTAGCTAAAACAACCAGTTGAATTTTTTCTTTCACGGAACATAAAACAGTGTGCAGGACTGTGAGCAGGACAATGAACAGGTAGGTCCAAAATAGACTGGCGGGACCTGGGAGGGCAGAGATTTGGAGAACATACTGACCACTGTGTCTGTGCATGTGAGTCTCCATAGTACTTGCTGGGGCCCCTGCCATTGCACTAGAGCCTCGACAGGAGGTAGTGATTGATCCACACCCTGGGAGGAAGGTCGGAAAGGGGATCTGGCCCCGTCCACCGGAGTCCCCCCTACGTAAATGGGGCAGGCTCACCGACATCTCCTGGAGGGTGTCCTCCAGTTGGCTACCAGGCCTTGTTAGTTGGTAGAGATTAAGGGATGTTAATGTGTTATATTGTTTATTATGTTGAATGTAGGCTATCTGTGCATGGGGAGGCGGGGCAGAGGGGTGGGGGGGGGGGAATGAGTACGGAGTGTGTATGTGTGGGGAGAAATTGCAGACCGGTATGAGTGAAAATGAGTATTAAGATTATGTCCCTTAATGTCAGGGGGCTGCAGACACCTCGGCAGAGACGGTTGGTGCTTAAAGAACTGCCTACCTACCAGTTCGATATCTATTTCTTAGAAGAGACTCATTTGGTGAAGCAAGATCTGAGTAAGATGCAGGTAAGCTGGAACGCAGAGGTGTGCCATTCACCAGGGAGGACCAACAGTGTGGGAGTGGCGGTGATTTTTAGGAAAGGGCTTTCCTACCATATTGTAAGGAAATGGAAGAACAAACAAGGAAGAGCAATTGCTTTGGAAACTCTCGGGACTACTTCTATGTATAGTCAATCTCTATGTCCCCAATACAGGACAATGGGGGTTCAGGCAGCACATATTCCAAAAAATTATGATTTGAACTGCATTACCAGTGCTGTATGGTGGAGACTTCAATGTGGTAGTCAAAGCCAGGGAAGATAGGTCATCAGTGAATCAGGGCAGTCAAGGGGAGGGATATCCATTTGCTCTATGATAGGTAAGTTCGACCTGATCGACATATGGAGAATTCAGAATCCGTGCATGCGTGGTTACACATGTTACTCATCAGCCCTTGCCTCCTATTCAAGAATAGATCTTTTCCTGTTGGGACCTGTCCTATGCCCCCAAATTACTAAGTGTGATATTGATAGCATCACCTGGTCGGACCATGCTCCTGTACATATCTGGCAGGGTATAGATGGGGGAAGACAAGGTAAAGAAGACCTGGAGGCTAAACCTCTCCCTAATTGCGAAGAGTGAAGGAGATATTGAAGCAAAGCATGCCATTGAAGATTACCTTCAGAATAATAACCGGGAGTGGATTTCCCCGACGGTTCTATGGGACGCGTTGAAAGTGGTGATACGAGGGGTTCTGATAGCAGTGGGGTCTCGCAGGAAAAAGGAAAGAGGTAGGCATAGGGCTGAGCTAGAGATGGAAATCCAATGATTGGAGATAGTATATGTGCAGGCCCCTTCAGAAGGAGTGGAGTGCAATCTGGAGTTGAAGAGAGGGGAATTGAAGAGCTTACTTATGGAGGAGATAGAGGTATTATTTAGAAAGACCAATCACACATTTTATGCTGGGGTGAAGGGGGAAAAATTGATCAACTACTGGCTCAGCAGCTTAAAAAGAGACAGGCCCAGACCACTATATTTCAAATGAAAGACAGTGGGGGAGAGTTGCAGCATAATAAGGCAGGCATCAAGAATGTCTTTGTGAAATATTACTCAGAATTATACACAATACAGGAGGGACAGATAGGAGCATATCTAGAGAGAAAGGTGAATCAGGGACTCCCAGGGGAGCAGAGAGAATGGTTGGATAATCCTGTTACTATTTTGGAAGTACAGAAAACCATTGACGGACTGCCCCTTCACAAAGTGGCAGGCTCCGATGGATTCGCTCCCACATTTTACAAAGCATTTGGGAATATCCTCTCCCCGGTTCTATGTAGGGTTTACAATATGGCTAGAGAAGAGGGAGTCATATCTCCTTCATTTTTAGAAGTACATATTAAGCTTATACACAAAAAGAGAAAGGATCTGAGCAGCCCAGGGTCATACCACCCAATATCTCTTCTTAATACAGATGCTACGCTATTAGCAAACGTTTTTGCACAGCGACTTAACCTGCTTATCCACATAGATCAAACAGGCTTTATAGCAGGATGTAATGGGGTCGATAAGGTAAGATGGGTGTTAGGTATGGCCTATCAGTGTGGAGAGGTGTGCTTGCAGCCAGCAGCCTTCTTAGCTCTGGATGCAGAAAAGGCCTTTGACCGTGTCGAATGGCCAAACTTACAATGCATGCTGCGAGCTTACAAATTTGGGAAGAACTTTTTATGGGTGATTTTGGCATATATAGTAAGCCCAAAGCACAATTGCGCATTAATGATACCCTCTCGCCTGGCTTCGAGCTGCACAGGGGAACAAGACAGGGATGCCCACTTTCTCCACTCTTCTTTGATCTTTTGCTGGAGCCCTTTGCTCAGACAATTTGTCTCAATACAGGGTTTGAAGGCATAAGAGTGGGAGGCATAGCAATGTATGCCGATGACACACTCCTATTCCTTTCAAATCCAGAGAGCCCATTAGAAGCTTTTGAACAAGAATATGGAAAATTTGCAGAGATATCTGGATATGTTAAATTCAAATAAGTTGGTCCTGCTTCCGTTTCATGTGCAGCCTGACCCGATAGAACGGTTTAAAATGCGGCATCCCTATCAATGGAAACAGAACTGTCTAGCTTATTTAGGAGTGAAGATCTCTATGCAGATACACAAACTCTTCCAATTGCACTATCCCTCACTGCTAAGGAAAATCCGTGAGGAAATGCGTACTTGATCTATCTTAGCTCCCTCCTTGATGACTGGAATTAATGTTGTGAAAATGAATATACTCCTGCGGTTCATAGACCTATTCTTGATGTTGCCATGCAAATCTCGGATTCTTTTCAGAAATTTAAATAGGGTGCTAATGAACTTTCTGTAGAATGGGAAACAGGCACAGGTAAGTTTGTGTTTACTGATGACACAGGAGGGAAGGGGCTGTCACTGCCAAATTTCAAATTATACTACTGGGCTACACAGGTGCGGTCAGCATTTGATTCCCATAAAGGTGAGTCAAGTAGGATTGCCATGTTTAGGGGCAGTTCCTTTTTCGACCTCTCTGCAGAGAATGGAGGGGGTGAGACAACACCCCATATTGGGGGCAACGTTGGAGGTGTGGGAGAAGATTACAGGGAGATTAAAGCTGGACACTGCCAGTTTTTGACTGGCATATATGACCCAGGGAGACCTGTACCCACCCTACCAGATAGACCCTGAATGGTTTAAATGGATGAGACTGAATGCAATGGAATGTGTGATTGATTACATGGGGGAAAGGGATTATTTAACGAGGAATGAGATATTGAATAGATGTGAGAACAGTACCTCCCATTTTTTCTTGCTGTTCCAGATAAAACACTTCTTGTTGACTTATCGGGGATGATATCTGCAGCCCGCCCACCCTTTGGGGGCAGTTACTCAACTTTATCAGATCCTCCAGAAAGGATTACAGAGGCCCCCATGGGTATCAGGGTAAATGGGCCCACGATTTGGATAGGGGATGGTCACAGGAGAAGTGGGAAGAAGTATGGGAAAATACTAAGCAGATGTCCATTTGTCTAACCCATATGGATACACAATATAAGCTGTTATTCTCCAGGACCAAGCAAGAAGTCAGTCCTCACACATGGGTGTCATCGGCGCCGATGAAGCCCCAGCGGAGCATTTCCCCAGCTTTCTATGAAAGCCTTTGGGAATGCAGGCACGCATGCGCGGTTCCCTTTCCGCCTAAAGGTGCCATCTTACCTCAGTCTCTTTTTTTCCGAGAAGCCCACCGGACGTGTGTCCTGTCCTCCCGGTTAAAAGTAGATTTTTTCGGCGATTATCGCTATTTTTTCTCCCGGTTCGACGCCGGTTCCCCTCCCGCCGGGTTCGGTACACCGGTATCGAGCCCGATTCTTCTTTTTCATTTTTTGCCCTTCGTGGCTGGCGTTTGCTCCCTTTTTTCCATTTTTCCCTGGAAGGCCGGTCCTTTGACCTCGCGGGGACTCTTTTTTCCCCGATGGCTTCCAGTGGTTTTAAAAAGTGTGATCGGTGTAAGAAATTAATGTCTCTCACCGACACACACGACTGCTGCCTTCGGTGCCTCGGCACTGAATACGACCCTAAGTCATGCGGGCCATGTGGGAAGATGTCTTCCAAGGCACTCCGAAGTCACCAGCAGCAGAAAGAAAGGCTTTTCTCAGACTCAGCCTCCGGCCGGGCCCGTACCTCGTCTGAGGCCTCGACATCTCGGGATTCCGATCCCGAGCGCCATCGAAGCTCCTCGGACAGGGGGTCCCCTGACCGGGAACGGAAGAGGAAGAAGCGGCTCGCGAGGACGTCATCGTCAGAAGTCCCTGGCTCCTCGAGGGCCAGGTCTAAGACCCCCGACCGTCGCCCCGGGCCCGTGGAACAAGAGAAGCCTGCCAAAGTTCCTCGCGTGGAGCCGGAGTCTGCTGGACACGTAAGCCCCGTAGTCCTCGAGAACTCTCCTCCCAGAGAACCGATGTCGGGCCCAGCGCCGCCGGGGCCCGAGTCGGTGGCTGCTGCGTCTCCCGAGCTGAGTCTCAGGATGACAGCCTTGGAAAGCAGACTGTCTGACTTCATGGAGCAGCAGCGGGCACTGATGGCCAGCCTGTCTGGCGCATCTGCCCCGACCACCGGGACATCGACTTCGAAATCGACCCCGGAGACCGAGCCGATACTCGAGTCCATCATGGCTCGAAGTCGACCTCGGTCGCGGTCTCCCTCGACCTCCCGTTCGGGACCGAGGGCATCGACGCCGGTGCTTATGGCGTCGGGGTGGGTGCTCCAGCGACCCACGGGGTCGGACCCTGACTCCTCCTTGGACGAGTCCACCTGGGAGACGGAGGACGAGGAGTCTCCCGATACGTTCAAGACTCGGTGCGTCCCGTCGGACTCACCGCAGTCTGAGCCCCGGAGTAGAGCCCCTCCGGAGGATACTCAGTTCTCGGAGTTCGTCTGGGATATGGTCACTGCCTTGGCTATTCCGGCGGACCCCGAGGAAGAGCCTCGAGCCTCAAGCTCGAGGCGCTGCAGTATGACTCTTCTCCGAAGGCCTTTTACTGTCCCGGTTCCTCCGATACTGGAACGGCTCCTCTTCCGTATGTGGGAGGCACCGGCCTCGGCGCCGGTTCTGAGCAAGCAAGTCGACTCAATCTATCGACTCAGAAAGAGCCCTGGTTTTCAGAAAGCACAGCTACCACACCATTCTATGGTTATGGAATCGGCCATGCATCGTCTGAAGAGCCAGAAGATGCACTCCGTGGTGCCCCCTGGCAGAGAGGCCCAAAACCTTGATGGCGTTGGTAGAAAGTGCTTCCAGGGCTCGATGCTTGCTTGCCGTGTCCAGTCGTACCAGCTGTACATGGGCATGTACTTGCGGGACCTGGCCAAGGAGTTGGCCGGGTTCTCTGCTGGTCTCTCCGGGGAACCCTTGCAGAGATTTAAGTCCTTGTCCTCAGGGATTCGGGACTGCTCGAAGTTCATGTCCCGCGCCGCCTACGATGGCTTCGAGGCTTCGGCCCGAGTTGCGGCAGCCGGCATCGCGGCTCGACGCCAGGCATGGCTGCAGTCATCGGACCTCGAGCCATGGGTTAAGGACAAGTTGGTCAATGTCCCTTGCCGAGGTGAAAACCTTTTTGGCAAGCCCATGACCGAGAAGGCCGCTCAGCTCGAAACAGAGCACCTTACACGGACAAGGCTGTCTAGGAAGACCTCTGCCCCTTCTCATAAAAAGAAGGGCTCGGGTAAAAAGCCCTTTTACCCGAGGAAGGGCACTGCCTACAAACAGTACCCTCAATATCAGGCTGCCCAAGCTGCACCCCAGGGTCAGCAAGCCAAGGGGCAGGGTAATGGGCCCCGTAGGCAGAGGACCCCCAAGCCTCCGGCCCCTGCTCCCACTCAGCAGGGTGGGGGTTTTTGACTCCTTGAGCGTAGCCTCTCCATCCCTGCTCTCCCAACCCTGCACAGGAGGTCACCTAGCCCTCTTTGCCCATCAGTGGCCCCTTATCACCGGGGACAGTTGGGTGTTGGACATAGTCCACAGGGGCTATGCACTGCATTTTCACCAACTGCTTCCTTCTTACTTTCCAAGGGAGCCCCCAGGGCCTCCCCTGCACACAGACCTTCTCCTTCAAGAGCTTCAAGGGTCTGTTGGTGAACAGGGCAGTGGAGCCTGTGCCTCCCAACTTGCAAGGTCACGGATTCTACTCCAGGTATTTCCTGGTCCCCAAAAGAACTGGTGGCCTTCGACCCATTCTGGACCTCTAAAACCTCAACAAGTTCCTAGAGAAAGAAAAGTTCAAGATGCTTACTCTTGGAACACTTCTGCCCTACCTCCAGCAGGGAGATTGGCTATGCTCCTTAGATCTAAAGGATGCATATACCCACATCCTCATTCATCCAGACCACAGAAAGTACCTCAGGTTCATTATGGGGGGAAACCGTTATCAGTACAGAGTACTGCCCTTTGGCCTCACCTCCACTCCCAGGGTCTTTACCAAATGCCTGGCAGTGGTAGCGGCCTACCTGAGAAATCAGGGAATCTTTGTCTTCCCCTATCTGGATGACTGGCTCATCAGGGGTCAGACGTGCCAGGAGGCCAGACAAGCCACCCTCAGAACTATTGCTCTTCTTCAAAGCCTGGGGTTTGTAATAAACTTCGCAAAGTCCACTTTGCTCCCCTCCCAGAACTTGGAGTTCATAGGAGCAAGGCTAGACTCTCTGCTGGCAAAGGCTTTCTTACCAGAAGACAGAGCACAAAGATTGATAGCCTTGGCAAACCAGTTTCTCAGCAGGTCACTAGTCTCTGCCAGACTCTGCCTGAGGCTTCTGGGCCACATGGCTTCGACAGTACATGTGACCCCCAATGCCAGGCTCCATATGAGGCCTGCACAGTGGTGCCTTCGGACTCAGTGGTCACAGGCCACAGGCAGCCTCAGAGACAGGATAAGGGTGTCCAGACAATTTCTGACATCCCTCAACTGGTGGCTGCACCCACCCAATCTACTAAAGAGGGTGCCTTTTCAGATTCCAGAGTACACGGTGGTACTGACCACAGACGCCTCCCTGCAGGGCTGGGGAGCTCATTGTCTAGGCAAGTGCACCCAGGGCCTGTGGTCTCCTTGGGAAGCTGCACAGCAGATCAATCTCCTAGAGCTCAGAGCTATTCGATTAGCACTCAAAGCTTTCTCTCCTACCCTGGCTCATCAATCTGTCCTGATTCAGACAGACAACCAGGTAGCCATGTTTTATGTGAACAAACAGGGCAGGACTGGGTCCAGAATCCTTTTTCGGGAGACTCAGGACCTTTGTTCATTTGCCCTCAAGCACAACATGGTCCTCAAGGCTGTGTACCTTCCAGGCCAGGACAACTACCTGGCCGACCGGTTAAGCAGAATTCTGCAGCCCCACGAGTGGCAGCTGCATCCTTCAGTAGTTCAGAGGATCTTCCTAAAATGGGGTCTCCCTTTGGTAGATCTCTTTGCCAGCCCAATGAACAATCAACTGCCAAAGTTCTGCTCCAGGAAACCGCATCCTCTGAGAATAGCAGCAGATGCTTTCCTGATCACATGGTCTCAGGGCCTCCTGTATGCGTTTCCTCCCACGCCCTTGGTGGCCCGAACTCTCTTCAAAATTCTTCAGGACAAGGCCTCGGTCCTGCTGGTGGCTCCCAGGTGGCTGAGACAGCCTTGGTTTCCTCTTCTGCTTCAACCGGCGGTGGATCCCCCACTGCCTCTGGGGTTGCAACCCGACCTTCTCTCACAGGAGCAGGGTTCCCTTCTGCACCCCAATCTCAAAGCTCTCAATTTGATGGCCTGGAGGCTGCAAGGGTAGTTTTGGCTCCCTGGGGCCTGCCTCAGGAAGTTGAGGAGGTTGTCCTCGCCTCTAGAAAACAGTCCACTAGGAAAACCTATGCTCTCAAATGGAATAGGTTTTCTGTGTGGTGTCAGCTACGTACAGAGGATCCTTTCTCCTGTACTGTGCCAGTAGTGCTTCAGTACTTACTGCACTTATCAAATCTGGGACTTAAGTCCAATTCTGTTCGGGTCCACCTCTCAGCTCTAGCAGCTCACCACTCACTGGTGGAGGGACATTCTCTGTCAGGTCACCCCTTGGTGTCCTGCTTTCTCAGGGGCTTGCTTTTGCTCAAGCCTCCAATCTGTCCTCCTGCCCCTGAGTGGGAGTTGAATGTGGTCTTGCAGCAACTGACTCGCCCACCTTTTGAGCCGATGGCTACTTGTCCACTACGCTTCCTATCCTGGAAGACACTCTTCCTGATAGCACTTACCTCGGCTAGGCGAGTGAGTGAGCTTCAGGCCCTGGTCTGTGATAGGCCTTACACCAGGATTCATAGGAACAGGGTAGTCCTCAGGACTCATCCCAAGTTCCTTCCAAAGGTTGTCTCCTCTTTCCACCTCAATCAGGAGGTGGTTCTTCCAACATTCTTCCCTAGGCCTCATGCAAGCCAGGCTGAAGCAGTCCTGCATACCCTGGACTGTAGGAGGGCTTTATCCTTCTACCTTGACCGTACGCAAGGGCACAGAAGGGCTACTCAGCTCTTCGTATCCTTTGACCCCAATAAGTTGGGGTTGGCTGTGTTCAAGCGTACCTTGTCCATCTGGGTGGCTGACTGTATCACCTGGGCTTACAAGGCGGCTGACCTTCCTTTGCAGGGTCGGGTCACGGCCCATCGTGTCAGGGCAATGGCTGCCTCAGTGGCTCATCTCCGCTCTGTGCCCTTGGTAGACATCTGCAGGGCTGCAACTTGGTCTTCAAGCCAGACTTTTGCGGCCCATTACTGTCTGGAGAGGAAGTCCCGTAGGGACAGTGCTTTTGGCCAGGCAGTACTCCGGAATCTCTTTGAGGTTTAGGCAACTCCTGCCCTCTGTTGGGCTACCGGTGGAGGTTGTGTCCTTGAAAAGCCTTTCTTTGCTGCTGAGACTAGAGGGAGTACTCTTGTTCAGCCTGGGTTCCTCGGTAGCCCAGAGCTAGGGAGTCACCCATATGTGAGGACTGACTTCCTGCTTGGTCCTGGAGAAAGAGTAGTTACTCACCTGTAACAGGTGTTCTCCAGGAGCAGCAGGAATCAGTCCTCACAACCCTCCCTCCTCCCCTTGGAGTTGCAGTTGTACATAGTTTATTTTTCATTTTTGTGTGCTGTTCTTAGCTATGTCATTTGACTGAGGTAAGATGGCACCTTTAGGCGGGAAGGGAACTGTGCATGCGTGCCTGCATTCCCAAAGGCTTTCATAGAAAGCTGGGGAAATGCTCCGCTGGGGCTTCATTGGCGCCGATGACACCCATATGTGAGGACTGATTCCTGCTGCTCCAGGAGAACACCTGTTACAGGTGAGTAACTACTCTTTCCGAATGTGTCTCACGTCATAAAGGCCTCTTATTCGGCTACATGTTGATGGGGTTGCGGGGAGAGGGGATCTTTGATGCATATTGTTTGGGAATGTAAAGAAGTGCAAACTTTCTGGAAAAAGGTATTTGTCATTTCTGTGAAGATCAAAGGGCAGGCACTGCCTTTTGATCTGGCAATTATGCTGCTGGGGTACAGCAAAGGGCCACCAGTGATCCACTTAAATAGGAAATGTTTAGACAATTTTCTCTTCTTAGCAGCCCGACAAGCAATAGCGACAAAGTTGAAGCAGGTAGCTGCCCCTACAATGACTGAGTGGTCCCGGAAGCTGGCCAGAATAATGAAGGCCGAAAGAGGGGTAGATCTTATAAGAGGTACAATAGACACCTATGAATGGTTCTGGGTCCTGTTAGGAGAAGTAGGTAAAGAGTGGGAACAAGAGGGGGTGGGGTGAGAATAGGAACACAGTAGATGCCTTCCCTATATGATATCCATGGAGGAAGGACAAGGGGTATTAAGGAGATCTTGCTAAAGGGTGAAGGGAGTAAAATACCCGCTTACACGACAGAACCTAATGTCAGATAGCACCGGCAGAGCATCTGCCTCAGCCGCTCTGCAGGCCGCTGGTCCCCTCCTCCCACAGAGATGCACAAATAGGATTGGCCCACATCCGATTGTTGTAGTTTTACTGCAGTTTTGTTGAAGCTGTACTATAGTGTCTTGCAACATGAAGTCAAGAGGAGAGCTAACTGAGATGGCTTCTCTCTTCTTTGTTATTATAATCATGTATGCTGTGCAGCTAATTTGATAAAATGGAAAATGTTTAATAAAAATAAAGAATAAAAAAAATGATAAGTAGCTACCAATGCAATACTGGACATATACGTATATATTTGAGCTCAAATACATTTTAAATTCCTATAAGCAGGAATTAATTTGGGAATTAAATACTAATTCCTTATTCTAGATGAAGGATTTTAATTAGTTCTTTGCAATGTATTTACCATGGTTAACACACATCGAGAAAAGGCCCGATTTTCAACTGGGCAGGCTAAGCACTGCTACAGCACATAGCTCTGCCTGCTGACCCTTAAACCCATGGCAATGGGCATTGAATATGCGGTGATCGCTACAAAAGTCAGAAGCAGCCCAAACTAATTGGGCAGCATAGGGTTTTCCTCGCCTATCTTTAAAGTGCAGATTGCTAACCGGGCAGCATCCGATATCGCTGCTGCCCAATTAGCGCCATTCTCTAACTCTGCTCTGCCATGGAACACCCCCAACAAGCCCCGATGCTAACTGGATATCATTGGGGCGCATAGGGGACCTAGATGGGGATATTCAATGGCACTAACCATGTAAGTGCCGTTGAATATCCCCATCTAAGGCATTTACATGGTTTATTAGGATTTTCAGCACAGTTAGATCTTAAATGCAATCCGGTGTTTTGCTCTAAACCCTTGGAAATCTGATAACACGACGCGGGGTTTTTGAAGCGGAATTTGAAGCAGTGATAGCGCCAAAGATAAGTAACGGATTACTATTGTGTTCAGTTGTGTGACCGATTGTGCACTATTAAAAGTATCTCTATTTTTTTCAGATACTTGAATATCCAGCTCTGGTGCAAGTTGCTGAATTTTGGGAAATATATATCTATAGATAGTATGAATATTATGAAAATTATATTATATAAAAATTAAAAATTAAAACATTATTTTTGGATAATTCAATAACATTTATTAAGGTTTTATCGAAGATTGAATTAATTCGATATAAAATTTTAATTGATATATCGAATCCTAAAAAAGTACTTTTTTGGAAATAATGTATTATATTGGATTAAATTAAAAAGGGAAGGCCGGTGATGTATGAAAACTTTGAAGCTCTATCCTATGGTGACACCGTTCGCCAAATGAATGGTGTGAGCGTTTACTGAGGCCTGTATACAATTACCCTAATGATAATCTTTTGAACTATATTGTATACTTTTTGATTAGATTTTGTTAAGTAAGGGTGGTGAAAGGAAGTGGTCTTGGTTTTCTGTATTATTAGGATGTAAACCATGTAAATGCCTTTCGAATATCGGGCCCAAAATCTTTAGAATTGTTAAAACCAATATTCAAACAGAATATTGAGTTGCACTAATTTTTCTGATTGTTCAGATGATTAGTGTTTTCTTGCATCAATTGAATTAAATTATTTTGGGAAATATTTTAAAACTATCAAAACAAATTGCGTATGGAAATTACTTTGTAATTTATTTTGGTTCTATCTACCATTTGGTCAATGTTATGATGTCTCATCACTTACACTTGTCATCATATACCTACCATCTACATGGGAAGTGAATAAAATTTCAACCATTGTACCATCTACTGATTTACCCTTATTTAGTTTTATTTATTTCCAGCTTTTGTTCCTTCCTCTTAAGGCAGGGAGGTATTCCACTGGATTGTAGTTTGTACTCTGACCACCATCTGAGAGACAACAATTCGAGGTAATATCTACCCACCGTGACTTATTTTTAAAAAGGGGAAAGCAGAGTTGCCCTGTCTCTAGAGCTGGAGGCTGCATTTGTATAGGCCTTCCTGTTCAAGTTCCCTGATGTCACTATCCTCAGTCAGGGAGCTGCTTTCTGTTTTGCTCAATTTTCTTCTAAGGAAGGTTGCCTTAGTACATTTGTCAAGGCCAAAAGTGATCTTGATGTCATCTGAGAAGCTTTTCATTACACAGAGTTGTTCCACTATTATTGGTCACTGGAACTATAGAGTTTCAGGTTATGTACAAACTAAATGTAATGTTACCTCTGTGTTCTTACCTTCTTTAGGATTAAGGCTAAATACATATCCCAAAGAGTTAATGAGAGTTCTCAGTGGATTAAGCACCATACAAAACACAAGTGGTGACAGGGAATCTCCCTGAAATATTCCTCACTGGATCTTGATACTAGGAATGCCACTTAACCCTCTGTTGCCTCAGGTACAACAACATAGATTGTGAGCCCTTCGGAGACAAGGGAAATATATATATATATATATATATATATATAGTACCTTAATGTACACCGTTTTGACTGGTAGAAAAGTGGTATATAATCCTAGTTAAATAAATAAATGATGAACTGACCATCTTCATACTTCAGATGGAGCATGGTTTGCCACATTTTCATAGTAAACCTGATGCACTCAATCAATCTGGGTTTTATTTTGTACATTGCAAGACAACTTATTATCCATGAGTGTGGGATGATATCAAAGGCTTTCTTATAGTCAATCCCATGGGCTGTGGGATGAATGCAGTGACCTTCCAAGAACAATAAAGCTCATATCTGTCTATGATAAACCAACTATCAGTGAGGACGTGCATGTGAACAGTTCTGGATTCCAGTCTGCAAGTGTCTATCCATATGAACATCTCCAGGAATAGGCCAGTTTGGATGTGGGGATATTTAAATCTTGCACATCCTGCACCCACCTACTTACACACACATAAAAGTGAAGCCACCCATCTGAAAACCCCATTTTAGAATCCCTTCACAAAGTGTCAGCTACTGTTCTAGCTTTATGATCCCAAAGAAATAAAAGTCCTCCTGCAAAGATAATTTTTGTTCTTGAGGTGGAGATGCTGATCAGGGAGGTTCTGGCAAAACATGTCCTGTTTGGTTCCCCAAGTGCACAGGCCAGTGCCCACTACAAGCAGTGCCTTTCTAAAATGGGTCTGGGGACGTCTCTGTGATCTGCATGTCTGAATGCCTATTTTTAGATATTCAAATCATGAATAGAGCTTCTAAAGTAACTCCCTAAGTTTCTCTTGCACTTATATTATTCACTATCGGCTATTGTATTTTACCAATGCTTTTGTTGTTTTGGATTGTATGTTAACTTTTGACCAAATTACAATAAAGATACTGGAGACACTATTCAAAATCCCTTGAATGGGTAAGATAAGATGAAATTAGACTTACCTGCTAATTGTAGTTCCTGGAGGAACTCCAGTCTAGTCCCGGAATCTCTGGGGTTGTGATCCTCTTCCAGAAGCTTGGAGACTGAGAAACGTCACCTTTGTGATGTCACTGGTACATAAGCCCCGGATCCGCCTCCAGTTACCTATTGACAAAGCAGACTCACCGGAGCAACCATTAAGTAGCAGACTGTACCATAAACCAATTCTAAACCACTAACTGAACCCTAAAGATTCCTATGTATAACTATGTACATATGTTCTTAAATGTGTACTACGCACTAAGGGCCATCTTTTCCTCCTGCGACGGAAAGTGACCTCACCCCATCCTCAACTACAACCTGACCCAGATAGACCTACGTTACAGCCCAGACCATGAAAACCCTTACCTGTTATGTTAGTCCTGCTTCAGGCCATAGTCCAAGCATCATCAGGGTGGGATACGGGACTAGACTGGAGTTCCTCCAGGAACTACAATTAGCAGGTAAGTCTAATTTCATCTTCCTGATCGTCCCTCCAGTCTAGTCCCGGAATCTCTGGGGATGTAACAGAGAAGTGAATAGAATCAACGGGAGGGCCCTGCTAGACCAGCCTGAAGCACCGCCGATCCAAAACAGGTATCCCTGTCCACCTGAATATCCAGACGGTAATGCTTCACAAACGAGTGCAAAGAAGACCAAGTCGCAGCCTTACAAATTTCCACCGCCGGTACCAGACTGCACTCCGCCCAAGAGGTGGTCTGCGCCCTCGTGGAATGAGCTCTAAGCCCCTCTGGGACCACCCGGCCCTTTAACAGATAGGCCGATACGAACGCTTCCTTCAACCACCGGGCAATAGAAGCTTTAGAGGCCGCCTCACCATTTCTGGCCCCCTCAAACAACACGAACAGTCTATCCGACTTACAGAAAGTGGCCGTCCTGCAGATATATTCTTTCAAAGCTCGCCGAATATCCAACCAATGCAACCGCTCCGCAGCCTGGCCCTCTCCCTGCGCTGCGAACACCGGTAAAGACACCACCTGATTCATATGAAAAACTGACATCACCTTTGGTAAAAAGGATGGAACAGGCCTCAAAACTACTTTAGTTTCAAAAAAACGTCAGAAAGGGCTTTCTACAGGATAACGCCTGTAATTCTGAAATTCACCGCGCCGAAGAGATCGCTACCAAAAACACCACCTTCAGCGTGAGATCCTTCAAAGAAGCTTTTGCCAATGGCTCAAAGGGCACTCTCCCTAACGCCCCCAACACTAAAGGGAGATCCCATGTCAGAACTATTTGTTTATGCGGCGGCCACAACAGGTTTACTGCCCTTAAAAAACATTTAACATCCGCATGTCCTCCAAGCGTCTCGCCCTACACCTTACCCCTATAACAGGACAGCGCCGCCAACTGAACTCTTAACGAAGCAGCCGCCAAGCCTTTCTGAAAACCGTCCTGCAAGAATGAGAGCACTTGCGGTACTGATGCCTTTAAGGGCGCAAAGCCCTTGTCCTCACACCATCCCTCAAAGATGTGCCACACTCTAACATAAGCCAACGAGGTAGACCGCCGCCGAGCTCTCAGCAAGGTGGAAATCACCCCGGCCGAATAACCCTTTGCTCTCATCCTAGCCCTCTCAAGAGCCAAGCTGTAAGTGAGAATCGATCCACGTGAGGCATGCACAGGGGTCCATGTGTCAGAAGATCCATTCGAGGAGGAAGTCTCCAGGGCTCCCCAATAGCCGCACTCAAGGGCTCACCAATAGCCGCATCAAGTCCGCATACCACGGCCGTCTTGGCCAATCCGGCGCTATCAGAATCACCTGCCCTTTGTGTAGCTCTATGCGCTGCAGCACTCGACCGATCAGCACCCAAGGTGGAAACACGTAAAGGAGCTGCTCTTCCGGCCAATCTTGAATAAGCGTGTCCAGGCCTTCCGCCATTCTCTCCCTCCTTCTGCTGAAGAAGCGGCTGACCTTCGCCAACTGGAAAGTTGCCATGAGATCCATTACCGGCGACCCCCAGCGACGTACCAACATCGCAAACACGTCTGGGTGTAGAACCACTCCCCCGGGTCTACCCTTACACGACTCAAGAAGTCGCCCTCCACATTGTCTACCCCGGCTACATGTGCAGCTGACGAAGCCACCAGATTGTCCTCGGCCCAAGCTAACAAACTCTCGGCCTCTGCCTCCAGTGCCACACTGCCGGTGCCTCCTTGACGGTTGACGCAAGCCACTGCGGTCGCATTGTCCGAGAACACTCGAATTTATTTATTTATTTAACAGTATTTCTAGACCGTCTTATCGTAAAATCAAGGCGGTATCACAACAATACAATCAAGGGTGTGAGGGGAAGTTCATGCAGTGCAGGAGGATATAATGTGCGTGTGGGGCGCAGGCAGTGCGTGTGGAGCGCCGGCCGAAACCTTTGCAAGGCCAGCGCTATCGCTCTCAATTTGAGTCTGTTGATCGACCAGCTCCTTTCTACCTCAGACCACAGCCCCTGCGCAAACTGTCCCTGAAAGTGAGCTCCCCAGCCTAGCAGGCTGGCATCTGTCGTCAGAGATATCCACAGGTGACTCCAAGGGCATCCCTTTCTCCAGAACCCCGTCTCAGCCATCACTGAAGTGCCTTGCGCGTCAACGGCGGACACGGAAGCTTCTGAGACAGCTGATCCCTCTGATGCAACCACCTCCTCAACAGCGCTCTCTGCAACGGTCTCATGTGGGCCCGCGCCCACGGAACCAACTCGAGCGTCGCCGCCATGGTTCCTAGCACCCGTAGGTAATCCCAGGCCGTGGGATGCTGTTTGCTGAGAAAGTGTCTGACTAATCTCCTGAGCCCTAGCACCCGCTGCTGTGTCAGGAAAACTCGACCCATTCTCATATCAAATCGCGCCGCTAGGTACTCCAGGCTTTGTGATGGCTCCAGCTTGCTCTTTGCCATGTTGACCACCCAGCCGAGACCCTGCAAAAAGGCCACCACCTTGGTCGTAGCTGCCACACTCTCTTCTAGGGACTTCGCTCTGATCAAACAGTCGTCCAGATAAGGGTGTACCAACACTCCCTCCTTTCGCAAGGCCGCTGCCACCACCACCATCACGTGGCACCATAGCTAAGCCAAATGGAAGCGCCTGAAACTGGAAATGCCCCATAGGCACAGCAAACCAGAGAAATTTCTGATGATCTTGCCGAATCGGAATGTGAAGATATGCCTCCGAGAGGTCTAGAGACGTAAGAAATTCACCCTGTCTCACTGCTACTATAACAGACCTGAGAATCTCCATTTGAAAATGAGATACCCGCAGACAACGATTCACCCTTTTGAGATCCAAGATAGGACGATAAGTCCCTTCCTTTTTCGGAACCACGAAATAAATAGAGTATCGACCAGAACCGCACTGGTCGGGGAAAACAGGCACTATGGCTTCGAGGTCGAGTAGTCTCTGCACTGTCTCCTGCACGGCCTTGCACTTTTCGCTTGCCTTGCACGGAAACTGCACAAAAGAATCGGCTATCGGCTGCTGAAACTCCAACGCATAACCTTCTCGAATAACCTCCAACACCCACTGATCTGAGGTGACTCGGACCCAGGCAGGGTAAAACTCCCGTAGCCGACCCCCTACGGGAACCACCCCCATCTGGGCCCCCCCTGATTTCATTGTGATTTCTTGAAATTTGGGGAAGCGGAGGAGGCCCCAAAAACCCTGCCCGCTCCGCGAAATCCACGGAACCCTTGGGTCCTACCGGGAAACCGCCCCCGCTGACTTTGACCAAACCTTGGGGAACGAAAATGCCGAAAGTCCAATTGCTGACCGCGAGGCATGGGAGTAGACCGTCCTAGCTTTGGCTTGTCCTCCGGCAACCTTCCGCCCTTGGACTCTCCTAAGTCCTTCACCAATTTATCTAAATCTTCACCAAGCAGCAGCTTCCCCCGGAAGGGAAGTTTACTCAACCTCGCTTTGGAAGACCCGTCTGCTGCCCAATTGCGCAGCCAAAGACATCTGCGCCCCGTGACTGCCGAAGCCATACTCTTTGATAGTCCTCTAATAAGGTCATAGTGAATGTCGACCAGATAACCGGCTCCAGATTCCAGCTTGGATGCCTCTTTGGCCACCTCCTCAGAAGGGTCCCCTTGAACCTGCTGCGCCCAGTGTAAGCAAGCGTGCGCCACCCAGGCTCCACAAATAGAAGCCTGTAAGGAGAGCGCATTGACTTCAAATACTTGCTTCAATAAGGTCTCCAACTTACGGTCCTGAGCATCTTTGAGCCCTGCGCTTCTTTCTACTGGAATCGTGTTTTTTTTGGTAACTGCCGACACCGCTGCATCTACCCTAGGATACTTAAACAAATCCTTATCCTGATCAAGTAGCGGGTAAAGATGAGTCATCACCTGAGATCCTTTATGAGTGGATTCAGGCATGTCCCACTCTTCCTCTATCATCTCTTTAAACACTCTATGAACCAGGAAAGCCCTCTGAGTCATGCGAACAGCCTGCAACAGCGGATCCTCCAGCGTAGAATCTTCTGTTGGTCCTTCTGACAGCATATTAAGAGTTCGGAGAGATTCCGCAATGAGAGCTGGCAACTCATCCCTACGAAACACCCAGACCACCCTCGCTTGATCCTCCTGTTCCGCAATCTCGCCTTCCTCCAGATCTTCGTCCCGGCACATGTCCTCCGGAATCTCCGAGCGAAGATCCTCCGAAATGAGCGACTCCTCTGCTCGGCCCAGGCCTTCTCTGGGCCTCTTTGCACCCATGCCGGTCACTGCCGTCGCTAAAGGCGTCCCCGGCCACTGCGGGACTGGCTGCAGGCTTATTTAGGGAACTGCCCAAGGCTTGCTGGAGCAAGGCTACAAAATCTGGAGCAAAAATTGCTGCTAAGCCTGCTGGCAAAGAAGGCTGCACTGCCGGAGGCTCCAGAACCTCCGAAGTACTAGGCCCCGGCTCCCCTGAGGCCATAATGTCTAAGCCTGGTTCTTTAGGGTCCATAAACCCTTCCAGGACCCCTGCTCCAGCCTCTGAGCCCTGATCCAGCACTCCTGCTTCCTTATTGCACCCTTTGCAGACTCCCTCTAATGATACTGAACTCCTTCTAGCACCGCACAGCAAACAGCGGTCTAGAAGGCATTCTGTCCTCCCAGAGCACCACTCAGTGTACAACCGAGCCCGTCAACAAAGCCTTGACCGATGTTGCTGGGCCGTTTTTTTTTTTTTTGGTGTCTTCTCTTCAGAAACGCTGCCCAAGCTCAATTATGAAGGAACTACAGCAAAACGAGGCTCCCCTGCCGAAATACAGGCCCTTAAAAAACAGAAACGGCAGAACGCGATTCCCGCACGAGAGACACGCGGTACGGCCTGCAGCTCCGGCACCCACGCTCTCCCTGCATGTGCTGCTGTCCTACCTTGCCTGCCTGCAATTGGTGTCTGGAGAGTCCTCTACTGCGCTCAACCTTGTTCCAGGAGCCGCAGTCACCGGCTGGAAAGGAAGGAAGCCGGAGAAGGTCTGTCTGCAGTGCTGCTTCTCAAGCCGCCGGCTCTAATCGCATCCGCAGGCAGATCTTCTGCGAGCGATGAGCCCGGCAGCTGCTGATTCGTCTCCCCTTCTCAGCGGGATTGGAAATCGGCACGGTCCTCTCTAACAATGCCTTTTAGCCCCCCCCCCCCCCGAATCACCCGGCTACCCTAAAGAATAGAGGAGGGGGAGGAGGAACCAAGGAGAGAAAGGAACTGAGGACCCTTAACAGGAGGGAAAGATCACCTGAGCACCAGACCCCCTGCACAACTAAAACCTCTATTTACTTTATTTCTTTTAAATAACCTAACCCTTTAACTATTCTCAAACTACAATCTCCTTAATTGTCTCTCCAGTGAGCCCCAAAGTGGGCTCACCAACCTCCAGCTGCTTGGAGACTGAGATAACTGGGGTGAGGAGGCGGATCCGGGGCTTATGTACCAGTGACATCACAAAGGTGACGTTTCTCAGTCTCCAAGCTGCTGGAAGAGGATTACAACCCCAGAGATTCCGGGACTAGACTGGAGGGATGATCAGGAACTGGCAAATTTTCAGCAGTTATCTTTAATCAAATTTCCAGCTAAAGCGAATTTCCAGCTAAACCTGTCTGGCTACGCTTTCAGCTGAAAATTGGTCTAAATCCAGGTGGTCATATTTGACTGACTAGACTTTGTATAACTGGGCTTTCCCTGCCTAAATGTAGCCAGTTAGTACTGAAAATCATCCACTAATCTGCTAAGACCATTTTCAAACAAAAAATATCAATGCCCCCACCATGGTCCCCCTTCTCTTCTTCCCTCCTTCTACCCTTTACATTTTAAAATGTGTTCCTACAAGATGGCACCTCTTTCTCCCTCTTTCCCATCCTACAAAAATGAAAAGATGAAAATGTATGTCTATGTGCTACCTGGTGACCTCTTTGCTTCCCAGATGCCCTCCCAGACCTTCATCTTTTCTTCTTGCCCTCTAGTGTTCTGCAAATACACCTCTATAGCTGGAGTATACCTCTCTCTGAATGGGATGGCAGGGATTTCATTCACCTATCTGTCCAAAAAGGACAAGCTCTTTTCTGAAAAGGGGAAGTCCCCTTATCCTGTCCTTTTTTGGACATGGCATCCTGAGCAAAAAAGACAGGATGGAGTGACTCTGATGTTACTGTCTTTTTTTCAGAGGGAGGTATCCTCTTGTTGTCAGGGTGTCTATGTAGAATAGTAGAGGGTGGGAGGGAGATATAAAGGTTGGCACATCTCAGGTCTGTTTTCAGCTGTGAAGGGAGGGAGATGGAGCGATGAAGGTCACTAGGTGGCATATGGAAATACAATTTTACCTTTTTAGGATGGGAGGAAGGGAGAGAAAGGGGTCACTACTGCATGGGTACACATTTTCAAATTTAAAGGACAGATGTAGGAAGAGAAGGGGGATCACCATCATGCAGGGACACATTTTGAAAATGAAAGAGTGAAGGGAGAGAGAGAAGCTGCCATGTGAAGGAGTGAAACGCTGATATTAAGCACTAGATGCTGCCACTTATCCATTTGAATTTAGGCCTGCGATTTCTACAGCCTCTCTTAAAAGGAGAAGTCTCCAGAGAGCAGCTGAATTTCACTGCTTTCCAGATAACTTGTTATCTAGGCCTGTGCCCACCCAAACCCCAGGTCCTGGTCAGGGCCGGCCCGTCCATTGAGCGAGAATGTTTTTTGCACAGGGCCCCGCGTTTCAGGGGGCCCCACGCAAAGAACATTCCGCTTTAAAAGTAGAATTTAAAAAAAAAAAAAGCTGGCTGCTGCCGCGGCGGTAGCAGCAATATCGCATGTCCCGCGGGGCCCCCCCCTGCCCGGCAGATCCTTCCTGCTTAGCAGGCAGGCAAGCAGGAAGGGATCTGCCGGGCAGGGGGGGGGCCCCGCAGGACATGCGATATTGCTGCTACCGCCACGGCAGCAGCCAGCTTTTTTTTTAAGTTTTAATTTTCCCGGGGGGGGGGGGAGTAGGACTTGATGTGGGCTGGGGGGGGAGAGTAGCACTTGATGTGGGCGGGGGGGGGGCGGGAGAGTAGCACTTGATGTGGGCGGGGGGGGGAGAGTAGCACTTGATGTGGGCAGGGGGGGCGAGTAGCACTTGATGTGGGCTGGGGTGGGGAGTAGGACTTGAGGTGGGCTGATGTGGTTAGGACTGTGATGTGCTGTGGGCTGATGGGGGGGGTTAGGACTGGAAATGGGCTGATGGGGGGTTAGGACTTGAGGTGGGCTGATGAGGTTAGGACTGGTAATGTGCTATGTGCTGATGGGGGGGGGTTAGGACTGGTAATGTGCTGTGGACTGATGGGGGGGGGTTAGGACTGGAAATGGGCTGATGGGGGGTTAGGACTTGAAGTGTGCTGATGGGGTTAGGACTGGTAATGTGCTGTGGGCTGATGGGGGGGGGTTAGGACTGTTAATGGGCTGTGGGGGGGGCTAGCACTGGAAATGGGCTGATGGGGGGGTTAGGACTTGAGGTGGGCTGATGGGGTTAGGACTGGTAATGTGCTATGGGCTGACGGGGGTTAGGGCTGGTAATGGTTGGGGGGTTGCTAGGACTGGAAATGGGCTGAGTGGAAGGGGAGGTTTGAACTGCAAATAGCTGATGGGGAGGGGGCCTTGGAATGGAAATGGGCTGAGTGGAAGGGGGACTTGAACTGCAAATAGCTGATGGGGAGGGAGCTAGGACTGGAAATGGGCTGAGTGGGGGGGGGAGCTAGGACAGGAAATGGGCTGATGGAGGGGCTAGGATAGGACTGAAAATGGGCTGTTGGTGGGAGCTAAGATTGGAAATGGGCTGTGGTGGGGGGGCTTGCATTGAAATGGACTCATGGAGGGGCTAGAACTGGAAGTAGGCTCATAGGTGGCTTGGATTGAAATGGGCTGAGTGGAGGGGAGCTAGGATTTGACATGGGCTGATGATGGGGCTAGAAAAGGACTAGAAATGGGCTGATGGGGGGCTGGGATTGGAAATGAGCTGATGGAGGGACTCAGATAGGACTGGAAATGGATAGGGGAGCTAGGATTGGAAATGGGCTGATGGGGGCTAGGACTGGAAATGGGCTGATGCGGGGACTAGAAGGGAGCGGATGCTGGTTGGGGCTGGAACTAGAAGGGAGCTGATTTTGGGGGAGGATTAGAATGGGATGGGGCTGGGAGAGTGAAATGGAACGGGGAAAAATATTTTGTGTGGGAGGGAAGAAAAATCTACAATTGGCCGGGTATTAGGAGAGTATGTGGGGATTGAGGATGGAGGGGTAAAATTTGAGTGGATGAAATAGGAATGAGGAAAGAGCAAAAGGAGAAAGATTAGTATGTTAAAGCAGATATAGAGAGAGAATGGAAAAAAAAACTAGAAGAAAGGACAGATGGACAGCAGATGATGGAGAGTTAACAGAAGACACAAAGAAACCAGAAGAAAGTGGCTGGAGCAATTGCAACTGAAAAAAAAATGCACAAAAGGTAGAAAAATATCTCTTTATTTTGAATTTATTAACTGGAATATGTCAGGTCTGGGAAATGTGCGTCATTAACGTCTATGCTTTGTTTAGTACAAGAGGAAATTAATTTATAGTTGTATTTCTACAGTGTTGCTGTACATTCTAAGTTGGCTTTTGGGGTTCCCATTTTAATTATTATCTTCCTGTTTCTAAATTGTGATTTCTTGTTTTCGTGATGGTCTATATTCTGCATGTGTAACTGAGCTGAGGTATTCTGTTTATGTAATTCCTATTTGACATCGCCACTTGTTCTCTTTCCCCAGTAGGTCATGTATTGTTATTCCCTGAAATGTATTGGTTTAATATTTGCAGTATTGCCTTTTGATAGGTAGGGTCTGGTGCTTTGTGAGTCCTGGTAGTGCTGTTATGATACGGCGGGTTTGCTATGGGTTCTAAATGACCAACAGACTTAGAGAAACATTCACACATACATATTTTTATTGGAACTCACACCTTGAAGGACAATCCTTCTCGTGGCGTGCTGTTCCCTTTTATTCTTTATATAGGGACGCAACCCTAGCATGCGTTCAAAGGGGATATCTACCCCTCAACATCAACCAGTTAACATTCTTTCATTCAGGAAAAACCCTCTTAGAAGCCACTTATCTGAACGGAGAGTTTCCACAGTTCATAGGCAACTTGGCGTCTTCCCCAGCTCATAGATAGACTCAACGTCCACTCCTGATGGTAAATGGATAAGTCCCTTTATCAGCCGCCGATACCGGGTAAAACCCAACACCTCCAAATCAATGTAACCAACAGGGAAGGTCATCCGTTATGACTTCTGAGACTTATTCAAGTAGCAACCATACGAGAGTCTCCCCTCATTTTCTGTCATTTTCAGACTCTCGTATGATTGCTACTTGAATAGAGTCTATCTATGAGCTGGGGAAGACACCGAGTTGCCTATGAACTGTGGAAAGTCTCCGTTCAGATAAATGGCTTCTAAGAGGGTTTTTCCTGAATGAAAGAATGTTAACTGGTTGATGTTGAGGGATAGATATCCCCTTTGAACGCATGTTAGGGTTGCGTCCCTATATAAAGAATAAAAGGGAACAGCACGCCACGAGAAGGATTTATTTATTTTTATTTATTTAGTAGACACTTGTATACCGCTGCTTCCTACGATCAGCAGCGGTTAACTTTACAGATCAGGTTGGACTGCACAGTGCAGTAATTTGTATGATTTACATTATGATTGGTTCAGGATTTGATTAGAAACAACACAAACACAGAGTCATTTGATTTACAATTGAATTAGTGTGTGTGCGGGTTTGCTTACCTATATATATACATTAGGATGCGTGGGTGGGGGTGTGCTCCGTATATACATATATACAATATGACAGATCTGGTTTCTGGTTAGTTCAGTCTATATACATATATAGAATTAACAGACTGGTTTCGGTTAACTCAGCCTAAAATGGGACTGAAAAAGGTGTGTCTTGAGATTTTTTCTAAATGTGTGGAACTTCAAAGTGTGAGTTCCAACAAAAATATGTATGTGTGAATGTTTCTCTAAGTCTGTTGGTTATATATGTGGGAGACATACGAGATTCAGGATTTAGAATGGGTTCTAAATGGGCAGTGTTTGTAGTAGTTCCTAATGTGCCTGACGGTTGGCACTGGATTATAGTAATGTAGAAATCTTTTAGTCTTTCTTTATCCATATACTCATTAAGAGGCATGTTTACTAAAAGTTAGTGTATGGTAACATTATGCAAATATTTATGCAAATGAGGTCCCTTATGCAAATGAGGCCCCGCACCGAGTCTCTGCACATGGCCCCGCACCCCCCTTGGGCCGCCCCTGCTCCTGGTCTACGCATAAGATTTGTGTATAGAACCTGAGATGGCACAATGCATAAAAATCATGCATTTAACATGGATATAGCTTCAAAAAAATAAGACTTGTACAGTTGACATTGGAGCAAACTGCATACGTCTTTTTGAATATCAAGCCCATTGTTTTTCTAAAAAGAAATTAATCCTGATTTTCTGAGAGCGACAAAGGTTTGGAATGGACTGGGCATGGATAAAGGAGAGATATGGAGATTGCGATGAGGCAGGAGGATGAATGGATTAGAATGCTCTGAATAAGAACATAAGGAGTGCCATGTTGGGTATGACCAATGGTCCATTGAACCTAACATCTCATTTCTTACAGAGGCTCATGCAAGTCATTTGAAAATACTTGGTCGATCTTAATAGGAAGATCCCTTCTACATTGCACATTCCCAGAAATAAGAGGTTAGGAGCTCATATTCCCCCACAGGCTCTCCCAGCATGGTCAGAGCAGCAGTACGGGGAGAGCTGGCAGGGGCGGGAGGAGTGGAGTATGGGTGGAGTGGAGGCAGGCTAAGGCAGCAGGATGTATAGGGCCGATTCAGGTCATGGCCCAGTATGTCCTGTGGGTCAGGGGGAAAGTGTTGCTTATTCCACTAAAAAAACAGCTGAAATCAAAATGATTGGGACTGGCACAGCCCCCCACAGCCTACACTGGCACATGATAGGTTTCCGCCACCCAATCCGGGCCCCGGCTGCCCAGCCCAGGGACGGGTAGCGGGTTAGAGGGGGTCGGTGCTGCAGGGGACAGTGGTGTATGTGGGGAGGATGTCCCCGCTTGTATGTAGGGGCATGCTGGGCCATCACAGGGCCCGATCCTGCACCCACAGGAATGCCTGGCTTCCATGGTGCAGAATCAGGTCCTAATGGTCCCATCCTGCTTGGTATGGATGGTATGGATGTGCCCCTAGTGGAATTGGCCTCAACATCAACTCCAGAAGGTTACCATGAGTCGGCAACAATTTGACGGCACTGAACAACAACAAATAAAATCCATAGAATAAAACTTGTGTTGACTGAAAAATACTTTCTTAAATTCATTTTAAATCTGCCACTAATTAAGTTGGATGTAGTGTCCCTTATTCCTAGTACTTTTTGAAAGATTACATAACTGTTCCCTATTAATCTATTTCACCTCACTTATGATTTTAGAAACCTCTCTCATTTATCTATCATATTCCCTCTCAGTCTTCTCCAAGAGGGAAAGCCCCCATCCTGTTTAGTCTTCCTTCATAAAGGATCTACTATCCAGCTGAAAAGTCCCTTGAAGAGATTAACTGCTTATAATAAAGAGAAACAAAACACAAGAAAGCCTTTCTCGAGAGCATTTGATTTAAAGAAAGAGGAAATCTTTCTTGAAGAACAAAGTATGTTAAAATTATGATGCCTAATTTATTCCAGTTGGACAAGAAATTAAGTGTAGGGCATCAATTCCCAATCCTACCCTCTATTCACAGTGACTATGAATGAGATACATCTTCATACCTTGGAGACCCAGTATGTACAAATTTATCTCATACATATTCATTGTGGATATCCCAATAACCTAACTGGTTGTAGGGACTCCAAGAGAGCTTTGAGAAGCCCTGGTAGGGAGAACATTTTAACAATTGTCTTTATAACCAAACCATCAGGAAATAATTTTTCACAGAAAGGGTGCTGGATGCCTGGAATGCCCTCCCACTGGAGGTAGTGGGGAAAACTATGGTGACAGAATACAAAAAGGCATGTGATAAACACAGCGGATCTCTATATAGGAAGGGAAGCATTCTCACTCAAAGCAAACCTTAAATGACTTTTATATTTCAAAAAAAGCATAGCAGAGGTAGCTGTCACAGAGCACCAGCTACATCCCAAAGTGCAAAGCATAGAGCAGAAATAATCTGCACAGAATGGTGGTTATTGCTCAAAGTGCAAAGCATAGAGCAGAAATAATCTGCACAGAATGGTGGTTATTGCTCAAAGTGAAAAGTATAGAGCGGGCCCCAGAGTTGGTTCAAGGTGTTGGCACCCTAGGCAGACTTTAAGCCTTACTTAAGCCTTACTCCCCCCCCCCCACCCCCCACCCCCGGCTGTCAAAATCTAGTGTTTAGCTTTGAGTGCCCTACTCTTTGCTGCCCTCCAGAGGTTGACACCATAGATGACGGCCTAGTTTGCCTAGTGGTTGGACCGACCCTGATTGCACGGAGCAGCAGTTACAACCCCAAATACCCTGGTGTGCAGACTAGATGAGTCATGCATATCTTCAACATCATTACTATGTTAAAATGTATGTTCAGTTATATAAAAGATTTTTTTTTTTGTTAAACAAGGAGTAGAGTTGTCTGCCTAAGTCTGAAAGGTGAGCTGTTGAGAAGACTGTCTGTTCCTATACAGCTCTTCACAGAACATAAGAAATGTTATACTGGGTCAGACCAAGCCCAGTATCCTGTTTCCAACAGAAGTACCTGGCAGGTTCCCAAAAAGACACACAGGTTCCCAGGGCAAGCAGTGGATTTCCTGGGTCCTCTTTAATAATGGTTTATAGACCTTTCCTCCAGGAACTAGTCCAAACCTTTTTTAAACCCAGCTACCCTAACAGCTTTTACTACATCCTCCAGTAATGAATTCCAGAGTTTGATTACATGTTGAGTGAAAAAATATTTTCTCCTATTAGTCTTAAATGGATTATATTGTAGCTTCATTGTGTGCCCCTAGTCTTTCTACTTTTGATGGCATAAACAACCGATCTACGTTTACCCGTTCCATTCCTTTTATTAATTTATAGACCTCTATAATATCTCCCCTCAGCCGTCTCTTTTCCAAATTGAAAAGCTCTAACTTCTTAAGCCGTTCCTCATAGGGGCATCCTTACATCCACTTTACCATTTTGGTGGCTCTTCTCTGTACCTTTTCTAATTCCGCCATATCCTTTTTAAGATATGGCGACCAGACTTGCATACCATATTCAAGGTGCGGTCTCACCATTGAATGTTACAGAGTCATTATAATATCCTTGGTTTTATTCTCCATTCCTTTCCTTATGATTCCTAGCATCCTATTTGCTTTCTTAGACGCAGCTGCACACTGAGCAGAGGGTTTCAACATATTATCCACGATGACACCTAAATCTTTTTCATGGATGGTGGTTCCTAATGTGGAACCTTGCATCGTGTAACCATAGTTTGGGTTATTCTTTCTTAGGTGCATAACTGTACACTTGTCCACATAAAAATTTAATCTGCTATTTGGACATTCTTCCAATTTAGCAAGGTCTTCTTGCAATTTTTCACAATCCTCTTGTGTTTTAACAGCTTTGAATAATTTTGTATCATTTGCAAAATTTGATCACCTCACTCGTTATTCCCATTTCCAGGTCCTTTATGAAGATGTTAAAAAGCAGTGGGCCCAGCACAGATTTCTGGAGTACTCCACTATTCACCTTTCTCCATTGAGAAAATTGGCCATTTAGCCCTACCCTCTACTTTCTATCTTTTAACCAGTTCCTGATTCACAATAGTACACGCTGCCTCCTATACCATGACTTTTTAATTTGGCCAAGAGCCTCTCATGAGGTACCTTCTCATAGACTTTCTGAAAATCCAGAAAAAATTGCTTTTCTGCAACATGGCAAGTCTGTCAGTAAATAGTCTAGATTCTGTCTAGTGAGCAGAGTTCTAAGATGGCAGGGCAATTTGATGTTTTCACATAAGACATCCTTTTACTAGAGCATGCTTTGCATTTGAAAAGCCATTTATGCAGAAAGTAACTACTGACCCATGATATGTAAATGACTGAGATGCAAAAATTAATGTTTGGGTTAACCCATGTATTTTTCAACCATGAAATTAAAAGCTCAAAATTCACATAATTATAGAAAACATAAAAGCATTATATTGTATTAATGCATTCCTTTCATTGCTGAGAAGGTTGCCGTATAGAGCTGTTCAAAGTGCTAATACAGAGTAAGATGGTGAGATTGTATTCAGAGATCAGGACTTCAAGCCTCCAAAAAAGATAATAACACGAGATGCTGAAATAACAATAAAAAAAAGAGACCAAGTATCTAGGTATAACTATTGACAGCAACCTCAACATGTCTGCACACATCAATAATGCAGCTAAAATGGCACACTGGAAGCTAAAACTCCTCAAACCCATTTGACACTTACTTCAGGATACTGATTTCTGATCCATACTGCAAGCCATCATTATACTACACCTCGACTATGGAAATATCATCTACCAAGGCCTCCCTCCCAAAGAATGCATTAATCCCACTACAACTGGTCCAAATTACTACTGCCAGAATTCTAACTGCTAGTGCAACCTGGCAGCACATTACACCAATCCTAAGACGTCTATACTGGCTCCCAATAGCTCAGCGGACAAAATACAAAGCCATCACCACCACCTTCAAAATCCTGCACAATCTCTCAGCACCCTGCCTCACTGAGCTGATCGCAACAGCACACACAACAAGACCAAGAAGAGCTCCCAATCAGAACCTACTGAACATTTACCTACTCGAGATCAAAACCGCACAACAGACCAGTAACAGAGCATTCTCCCTATATGCTCCATCGATGTGGAACTCACTACCACAAAGCATAAGAGCAGCAAAATCCATTACAGAACTAAAAGAATTACTCAAAACACAGCTCTTCAGAGAATACTATGGATCCGATGACAATACCTAATCAGAACTGATATCGCCTACCCTGACTGGCTGTTCAGTTCATCTCTGCATTTATCCATCCCCGTATACGAAATTGACCTTTCCATGGACATGGTCCATTCCCTTCCCACAGTTAACCCCATATTTATCTCCAAGTTGTCTTCCCTTGTTTAATGTAAAACAATTCTATTGCGATTGTTATGTTGTTCCTTGTAAACCGCTTTGGACAAAGGCAGTATAGAAAAACTATTAAAGAAATAAATAAAATAAATATAATTGTAGTCCAACACAACCCTCATGCTGGCAGTGGTTATTTTATTTATTTATTTATTTAAGGCATATTCCACTAATTTGAATATATTGCTCTCCACAGTCAGGCCCATTACGCTAACAAATATAAAATATAGGAAAGAATCACTTTATTGCTATTGTGGACTACAATAGTGTTAAGCCAGAGTACACGAAACTGCAAGTTACTGGTAAAAACAATATCTCTTTTGGGCTGGGAATACATTCAGTTCTAAGGATCAATTTAAAAAAAATCTCAGCTCTCACTTACAGGTGGTCAAATTTCGGTTATCTGAATTTAAGGGAATTTTCAGTCCAATTTAGGAGCCTAAGGGACAGATTTTCAGCTAGCATGTCACGGGGTTAACTTAAGCACTGGAACCTAATCTGCATATTCCACCTTGAAAGAGGTTGCTCGAGGCTGATCCCAGAAGCTAAGCCAGGTAGGGCCTGCTAGTACTTGGATGGGACACCACCTTGGAATACCAGCTGCTGGAGGCTTACGGTGTGGGAAGAAGTCCTGGCAATCTACTTCTGGTTGCATCTTGTCAAGAAAACCCAGGGATGGTCGCCAGAAGTTTGTATCAACTTGACGGCACACAACAACAACATCCATATGGGTAGTGATGTTGAATATATGGACTGACAGGTAACCATTTCAGTACTTCAGTTTGTTTGCTATTAAGCAGGGCTAAATGAAATGGCTAAATTGATGCTAAACATATATTTGTCATGCCGACTTCACTACTCCCCTAACCAGGCTTACAATTATATGGTGAATATCAAGTCCTTAGCAATTTAAACAACCTGATACTATGCATATATTTTTTAAAATTGTACCGGTACGTGACCATCGCATAAATCCCTTTGAAAGTTAACCTGTAAGTTGCTGGCTGAAATGTTTTCATTAAATCATTGCAAATCTGTGTTAAGCATTTAGTCTGCTTCCTCCACTTAATCCCATCCATTTTTGGACCCCTAAATTTAGGTGTCTTATGTAAGCCTGGATTTGGGAGCTCAGCCCAGCCCATTTTTCAAACGAGCCAATTTAGACACCCGTCTCCTAAAATTAGATAATTAAATCCTTTGAAAATGGACTCTTTGACATAGCTGTACTAATTCAATTTACATACTCAATTGATTACGATTTTCAGAGTGGTAGTTGTGTTGGGGGCCCTTTTACTAAAGCCCGCTAAGTGGTTAATGTGTGTTTTAGCAGGCGGTAATGGCCCGCAGTAAGTTACCATGCAGGCATTACAGCTTCCCGCTGCTAAAATGCACATTAGTTGCCCATCATACGAAGGAGCAGGCAATAAGCAAGGCATGTGAGGAATGTCGCAATTGTGCAGGCACCTAGTGATACCTCTGTGGGTGGCATTAGGTGCACCTGCATTAATGGCGCCACATTACGCATCTATGCGGTGAATGCCAGAAACATGCTGCCCATGTCCCTGACCGTTACCATGGCGACTTTGCACTAAACACATGTTAGTTTTCATGCTAAATGCTAAATGCATGCTAAGGTACTACAGGCCGGAAGGTCGGGGGTTCAAATCCCACCAGAGGACAGCAACCTTGGGCCGGAAGGACTGGGGTTTCTAGTCCCACAGGTGCTCCTTGTGGTCTTGGACAAGCCACTTAACCCTCCATTGCCCATGTTCCCTGTAAGTATTAGTGTATGTGTCTCATATCCCCTCGTGTTAAATGTATCCCCCAACCGCTTTGACCCGGTGAAAAGCGGGATATAAATGCAGCTAAATAAATAAAAATAATAAACATCAAGTGCAAAAGCCTAACATGCTTTCATAAAAGTCCTTTCAGTCTGCAGTAGCAAAAATAGCAGAGGTAGGCGGAACCTTATAGACTAACAATTTATTGCAGCAGGAGCTTTTGAGGACAAATGTCCATTTCGTCATTAAGGGGAAAATATCATGTGTTTTCCCCATAACACACTTTAGTAACTACCCCCTTTGATGTGAGTTAATGCACGCTAAATCAAGTTAGGTGTATAGTTAGTAAATCGGCCCAACTAAGAATAACGGGGCTTGTGCTATTTGGCATGTGTTAAATCGCATTAACACACATTAGCCGGTTAATGCATGTTAGTAAATGGAGCCCTCAGGCTGGTGTTTGTCCCTTTAATGCATAGTCAGAGTTGACAGCAGAGGGGAGATCTGTCCAATTCACGTTGAATGCGTCATTGAGAGTCAAACTGTTTATCCTTTGCCGTTGTGGATTTTCTTCAGCCTTGGCCTCTCTCTTTTGCTTCAGTCACACCCACAGTGTGCGGCCTCGCTCCTCCTCCCATTTCTTCATCGCAGCTCTCCTCACCACTGCTGCCCAGGGAGACTGACCAGCTGGTTTCAGACCAATGCCATTGTCACACTTGTCAACAATCCTGGCCTGGATGGAGACTGAAGAAACTTTGGCCTTGTTGTGTTTTCTGCTACACCAACACATCAGACACCTAAAAGGAAAATAAAAGAGATCAACAAAAACATTGCTTACATTAAAATCTTTCATTTTCTTGTAAAAATATCTATCTGCATTAAAAATATTTGAGTTAAAATTACGCAAAATTATATTCTAAAAGAAAAGTAATATATTTGATAATACCAAATGTAAGGTCATATGAAGGAAATGGATTAATCGGATATAATAATTTCACCTGCAGCAGAGAACATATCATTAAATGCAGTTCTGCAACTTCCATACCGCAAAGTTTTGGTTTGTACTGTATCACTAAAAATAAAAGGTGTGAATTTGCAGACTTCATCGTTAACATTCAATCACATATGTAAGCATGCAACAGATTTGAGGACTGCATGTAAGATTAAGATAATTGGTATTTCATGGCATATGAAATTAGCGGAGAGAATTATATCCTGAAGTCTGCCATTAAGGCTGGAATTCTTTGTATAATGAACATTTTCAGTTATTAAAAGCCTGTGCAGTTTTTCCTCTCTGTTCTTTCGTAAATATGAACAGTTCCTTTAGAATGACACTGTGAGCGACCCTATGGTAATCTTCCTGGTGGCAATGCCACGGAAGCCATTAGAAGAACTGGCAAAGCGGATGGCATTTGATTTTGTCTTAAAGCACTTGAACTGTTCTAAATGGTTTTCTTTTAGTTTGTTGGTTCAGATAAACCCTACTGGCAGTCCAAGCATGGCTTTTGCAAATTGAGTGATCAATGCTATTTTCTTTAAAATACTCTTAGTGCATGAAATCAACTTTTAACTCACTGACATGATTGCGAAAATAAGAATATTTTTTTTACTCAGTGACTGTGACTATGAATTTACTTTTTGTCTGCTGTGTTTGAGACAGGGTGCATTTTTTTCCTCTTCATAGAAGCATGAGTGGTAAATATAGGCACAATTCTTTCCACCTGGATCTTCCACGTCAAAAGTCATTAAAACAAAACATACTTCTTTATAGACACATTGCTAATTTATTTTCTCTAATTTGCTTGTATTTTACATCTGCTGTTTCCAAAGTTCCATACAAATAAGTAAAACCAACTCTCTATGCTTAGCAGGGTTGGTGCTTGACATGTTAAGGGGAAGCTCCCCCAGTTCCCTCTCCTGCCCCATTCCCCATCCTTCCCTATCAGCAAAGGGCTCTAGATCTCCCCTGCCCCCCTCCCCAGTGGCCAGCTTCTCACCTTCCTTACCCTCCTAAGTGTCCCGTATCTCCTCTATCCTACCTAGTTTCCAGCATTGCCCTTGCCCTCTCTCTGGTATCCGGCATCGCCCTTTGCCCTCCACCCCCTAGTGTCCAGCATCACCCCTTCCCTTCCCTACCACTCCTGCTGGATCTAGCATTTCCCCTTCCCTTTCCTACACTCCCACTACTGGGTCCAGCATGGCCCCCCTCCCCCCACCCGCCTTTGTCACTTCACTCTGCCAGGCCTGTCGGGGCCTTCTTTATCTCCTTCTTACCACCGACATCCTACCTTCACATAGGCACCCAGTTGCAGCTGAGGGACAGAAACTTGCGCCCAAAGTTTTATTTATTTATTGTATTTATATACCGCCTTTCACCAGAATCAAAGCGGTTTATATATAACAACCAAGGAACCTTACATATTAATAGATTGCCAACTAGTTTTAACATAAAACAAGGTATCTGGAACATTAGTATTTAAACAGTGCCTTGTGAGAATGTAACTTAGGGTGATTCCGAGGCATGAACAGCGGGAATTGATGTCCCATTGGGGCATCCATCCCCACTATTCAGCCCCTCTGCCGACCCCGCTAACTTTCCCGCATCTTGTATGGGGAGGTTAGGTGGGGGCAGGAAAGGGGCATTGTGGGGGCAGAGTTAGGGTGGGCAATGGACCTGGACATACAGGGCCAATTCCAATGTTGGCCCAGTATGTCTGGGGCCGGTGGCCTGAATGCCCAACTTATTCCATCTCTGAGGTATAATAAGTTCCCCTAGTCAACAGGGGATGGAAGGCAAGGGGCGCAGAAAAGGTGGAAGGGGACAGAGGAGATTCCCCGCAGCCCAACCCTGGCCTTGGGAGGCCAGATTGGGCGTTGGGCTGCAGGGAATGAAGATTTCAGTCTGGCGGCTGGGGATCGCAGCTCCTGAATGGAGCCGTGGTGCCATGGCAACTGGACTCCATGGTGCCGCGTCTCCATTTAGGAGCCCTGAGTTAGTTGGGGAAGACCTATACGTGCAGGTCGACTAGAATTGGGGTCCCAGCCTGCACGTACAGGCCTAGATGCAATTCCGATCCCGCGGGGCTAGGCGTGCTCTGCGGGATCATATTCCTGTCTCACTCTGTGTGTCTGGTTCCAAACGGGCTCACAGAGGGCCAGCACGTCCAGAACAGAATTGGGCCTATTGCCATTTGAGAATCTAACTTATTTATGTATGTACAGTATGTACAGGGGAATTTATTTACAGGAGCAAGGTTATCCTCAATACAGTGGTGTGTCTATTAGAATTAGTTAGATCTTTGGTTAGGTACCTTAACATGGGAGAGGTAGGGAGGAGGGGGAGGATAAGTGGGAGGGGAAGAAAAGGGTTCTGATTTATGCTTTTATGTGGGAAAGAGCTCTTGATACATCTGTGCCGAAATGCTCTATGAATAGATGTGTCTTAAGTAATTTCCTGAACAAGATGAGATCTGAGGTGGCTCTAGGCTTATCTGGGAGGGAGTTTCATATCATTGGTGCAGTGAAGCTAAAGGCTCTGTTATTTGTTGACCTGTGGATGGTACAAGAAGGGTGTTTTGCCTGATTCCCTTCTTATTCTGTTGTTTTGTGGGTTCTTTATGAGGTTGGTGAGGTAAGAAGGCGATAAGTCCTTTATTAACTTGAATGTGGTCATTATTATTTTATAATTAATCCAGCTATGAATTGGAAGCCAGTGCAGGTTATATAGGATGGGTGTAATGTGTTCCGATGTGTTGGCAACTATCCTAGCAGCAACGTGTTGAGCGATCATGTTTTAGAGCCTGTCTAGGTAGTCCTTGGAGGATGCTGCTACAGAAATCAGTATGAGGGAATACCATAGCTTGGACCATAGTCCTGAAGTCATGGTCTGGTAGGAGGGGACTCAATGTTTAATCAGTCTTAGTTTGTTGTAGTTTAGGCCAGCTGTTTTTTTTAAGATGGCTTGCTAAGTTTGTAGACCCCAATGTATTTTACCTCTTTCTTTATCGGTAGCGTTACATCATCTATTATGAGGTATGGGGGTAGAGTCACATGCAGGTTTCTTGTAGTAATTAGGGCCTTAGTCTTCTTATAATTAATTTTGAGATTAGTTTCATTTAACCATTGTGCACCTTTGGAGAAGCATGAGGTGATGGGAGTGAAGTCAGGCTGTGCTAAGTCAAAGGGGAGGAATAGCATTACATCATCCACATAGATGGAATAGCCTACATTGAATGTATGGATGATGTTACATATAGGTTGCAAGTAAATGTTAAATAACTGTGCAGAAAGGGTGGAGTCTGTGGTATCCCCTGCCTCTGTGTGAATGGCTTTGAAGTCTGATGCTCTATTTTCACTTGTTGAGATTGATCAGAGAGGTAGGATTGGAATCATTTTCGGGTAGTCCCATGTAATCCTATTTGCCTTAGCCTTTCAATGAGGGATACATGCCTAATCGAGTCAAAGGCAGAAACTATATCTAAGAATATTAGAATAACTGCTCGTTTAGGATTATCTATTATTTTATCAGATTGTCAAAGAGACCCGTTAGCAGGGTCTCAATGCTATGATGTGGCCTGAATCCATATTGGTGTTCATAAAATGGTGCATGGGTATCAATGTGGTCATGGAGTTGAGAGTAGAAAGCCTTCTCTATAATTTTGGTCAAAAATGGAAGGCTGGATATTGGCCTGTAGGATGTAGGGCAGAGTTTGTCAAGAGAATTGTTTTTTAATATTGGACGAATGTGTTGACCACTTCAAGTATGTAAGGTACCAGTTCTCTGCAGGCTGCAGGAGTGTGATCTATTGTGGAGAACCCCGAGTCTGAGCCCCGATGCCCGCTAAAACACTGGTGCAGAGAGCCCTGATGCTGGTCCCCGGTCCCAACCGCTGATCCCAGGAGGTGCAGAGTTTAAAGGACTGTGCTCTTGTGTTGCTGCTCAATTTATGGGCTCATGGAGGAAGCAGGAAGCAGAGTCAGAGCAGGAGAAGCCAGAATCTGCAAGTCAGAGTCAGCGTATAGCAGTGTGGAGGGGCGATTCCCTGCCTTCCCCAATGTTAGCCAGCAATATCTGGTGCAGAGAGCCCAGAGTCTGAGCCCCAATAGGATTTCCCTTAATTACAGTCTGGTGCAGAGAGCTACTACTACTACTACTATTTAGCACTTATATAGTGCCACGGACACAGCACTGTACAGACATACATAAAAGAGATAGTCCCAACTCATCAAAGTCATGCTCGTCTGAGCTTACAATCTAGTTGAGACAATACAGAGCATAGTCAGTTCGGTGCAAAGCACAATATGGTCTTAATAATTTGGTCATAAAGATTTGGTCATGAAAATTGACGGGAGTCAGGTTGAGATAAAGGATAGAAGTCAGGATCTGAAAGAGACAGTGAAGAGGTGGGTCTTCAACCTGGATTTGAAGAGGGCCATGGAGGGTGCTTGGCGTATAGACACAGGTAGGCTGTTCCAGGCGTGGGGTGCAGCAAGGTGAAAGGAGCGAAGTCGGGAGTTAGTGGTGTGGGTGAAAGGCCTAGATAGAAGTAATTTGTTAGCGGAGCAAAGTTCACGAGAGGGGATGTAGGGAGAGATAAGAGATGAGAGGTACTGAGGGGCCGTGGAATGAATGCATTTATAGGTCAGCAGAAGTTTGAATTGGATGTGGAATTGGATAGGGAGCCAGTGAAGCGACTTGAGAAGAGGAGTGATGGGGGCATGGTGAGACTGGCAGAAGATCAGTCGAGCAACATAATTTTGTATAGATTGAAAGGGAAAGAGATGTCACACGGGGAGACCAGCAAGGTGTAGGTTGCTGTAGTCGAGGTGAGAGGAGATCAAGGAGTGGATAAGGGTCCTGGTAGTATGCTCAGAGAGGAAGGGGCGGATTTTTCTAATATTGTAGAGAAAGAAGTGGCAGGTCTTAGCTACGAGCTGGATATGTGTGGAGAAGGAGAGAGAGGAGTCAAATATAACCCCCAGATTGCGGGCCGAGGGAACAGAAAGGATCGTAGATCCATCCACGGAGACTGAATAGGAAGGAAGAGGAGGGGGGGAGTTGGGGGGGAAGAAAAGGAGTTCAATTTTAGCCATGTTCAGCTTCAAGTGGCAATGAGACATCCAGGCAGCGATGTCAGAAAGGCAGGCTGAGATCCTGGTCTGGATTGCTGGGGAGATATTAGGTGTGGAGAGGTAGATTTAGGAGTCATCGGCATAGAGGTGGTACTGAAAGCAATGGGAGGAGATAAGCGTGCCAAAAGATTGGGTAGAGAGGGAGAAAAGGAGGGGGCCCAAGACGTATCCTTGGGGTACACCAACATGGAGCGGGGTGGGAGAGGAGGAGAAGCCACCAGAACATACACTAAAGGAGCGATGGGAGAGGTAGGAGGAGAACAAGGATAGTACAGAGCCTTTGAAACCAAGGGAGGAGAGGGTGGTGAGGAGAAGATTGTGGTCAACAGTGTCGAAGGCAGCGGAGAGGTCAAGAAGGATGAGGACTGAGTAGAGGCCCTTAGATTTAGCTAGGAATAAGTCATTGTAGACTTTAGTAAGAGCCGTTTCTGTGGAGTGTAGGGGACGGAAACCAGATTGTAGTGGGTCCAGGAGGGCCTGGGAGGTAAGGAAGTCGAGGCAGTGGTGGTGGACTGCTCATTCTAGTAGTTTAGATATGAAGGGAAGGAGGGAGATGGGTCGATAGTTAGAGGGACAGGTGGGATGGAGTGAGGGTTTCTTGAGGAGAGGTGTGACAACAGCATGTTTGAAGTCTATGGGGACAGTTGCAGTGGAGAGTGAGAGGTTGAGAATATGAGAGATGGAGGGGACAACGGTCAGGGAGATGGGAAGTAGGAAATGGGTGGGGAGAGGGTCAGAGAAACAGGTGGTGGGTTTGGAGAAGGAAAGGAGGAGTGCAGTTTCCTCTTCGGAAATCGCGGGGAAGGAAGAGAGGGTGACAGAGGAAGTATGGATGGGGGGAGAATTGGGGAGGGGGGAGGTAGATGAGGAAGTGGGGAATTGGAGGGTAATTTTGTGGATTTTGTCGTGGAAGTAGTCGGCTAGGGTTTGGGCAGAAAGGGAGGGTGAGACCGGGGGTGGGGGCACCATGAGGAGAGAATTGAGGGTATTAAAGAGGCGGCGAAGGTCAGAGGCAAGGGAGTTAGTCAGATGGATATAGTATTCTTGTTTGGCAAGTGCTATGGCTGACTGGAAGGAGCCAAGCATGAATTTGAAGTGTAGAAGGTCTTCCGGGGAGCGGGATTTGGACCAAGCACGTTCAGCAGAACGGGCACAGATGTGCAAATAGCAGGTTGTAGATGAAAGCCAGGGCTGGGGAGCAGAATGTCTGACAGGATGCGAGGTGGGTGGGGCAAGAGTGTCAAGAGCTGTGGATAGTGCAGCATTATAAGAGGATACTGCTTCGTCGATGGACTTGGAGAACATAATGGAGGAAAGAGGTGGAGAAATGGGGGAGGAGAGAGTCAATGGATCAATATTATGAAGGTTTCTAAATAGGTCGGAGGAGACAGAACGAGGTTGAGATGGTGGAAGCTGAAGATTAAAGGTTAAAAGGTGATGGTCGGATGAGGGAAGGATTGAGTTGTGGAAGTTTGAGGGAGAGGAATTAGAGAAGAGTATCAGGTCAAGGCAGTGGCCGTGCAGGTGGGTGGGGGCAGTGGAGCAAAGTTGGAGGTCAAACGAGGAGGTGAGGGCAAGGAACTTTAAAGCATGGGGATCGGAGGGGTTATCAATGTGAATGTTAAAATCGCCAAGGATAAGAGTGGGGGAGGAGGGATCTAGAAAGACGGAAAGCCAGGAGTCGAAGTCGGTGAGGAATGTCGATTTGGATTTGTCGGGAGGGAGATAGATAACAGCTACTCGGAGGGGAAGTGGTGTGAAGAGTCGAATGGAATGGACTTAAGAGAGGGAGGAGTGTGATTGAAGCAGGGGGAGGGGTTGGAATTGGCAAGAGGGAGAAAGTAGAAGCCCAACACCACCACCGCGGCCAGTGGATCGAGGTGTATGGGAGAACTGGTAGCCCCCGTGGCAGAGAGCAGCAGGGGATTTGGTGTCGTCTGGGAGGAGCCAGGTTTCAGTTAGGGCAAGAAGGTGTAGCGCATTAGAGATAAAGAGGTTATGAGTAAAAGGAAGTTTGTTGGAGACTGAGCATGCGTTCCATAGGGCACATGAGAAGGGGAGAGTGGAGGGGGACAGGAGAGGGATGTGGATAAGGTTGGACAAGTTACATGAGGATTACTTTCCAGAGTAAGACAGTGATCTAGGGGGGGTCATTATGTGAGGATCTATTTTCAGGGTAATACAGAGATCTAGAGTGGCCAGGGTACGGGTGGGTGTCTCTGGATGAGTGTGCCCTCCATGAGGGACATGAGGGAGGGGGAATGACAGAGGGATGAAGGGGGATATTGATGATATTATATAGGTTATGTGAGGATCTCTTTTTAGAGTGAGACAGAACTCTAAGGGGGATAGGGTTGGGGTTGATATCTCTGGATGAGTGATTGGGGCATGAGTGAGGGAGGATGGAAGGGGAAAGGAGAGGGATATGGATGAGATTAGATAAGGTACATGAGGAACTCTTCTTAGAGTGGAAGAGAAATCGAGGGGGGCGGGGCCAGGGTTGGGGTTAATATTGCCCGAGGAGAGAAGGAGAAGGAGTAGTAAAGAGCGGGGTAAGGGGGAGGCAGTACGCCGGAAGCGAAGATGGGGTTGCCTTAAGGAGAGAGGGGCTGGTTGAATGAGGGGGAGGGTGTGATGAAGGTCAAGAGCAGATGCTATTTCAGGAGACAGAATGGAGGGGGAGGGGAGGAAGGTAGAGGGAGAGTAGGGGGAGAGGAGTGAGGGTGCTGGTAGGAGGGGAGGCAGTTGGGGAGTATGAGGAAGAGAAGGACAATGTGATGTGGGGCCATAGAGGAGGAGTAGTGGGGCTATGCAGAATATGTTATCTTACAATCAGTGAGCTAAAGATTCTATACACTATACCGCATATGTTGTGTTATAAGTGGGGACAACACACTAAGCAGTATAGGTTAGAATACAAGCAATGGGGTAGTGGGGAGACTGTAGCCTGTGCAGTAGAGTTCAATGTAAGCAATGGGAAGCAATCTCAAAGCAGCTAATGGGACAGAGGTACAATGTAAGCAGTGGGAGCAAGTTCAATGCAAACAATGTCCAGGCAAACAGCAAATGTAAACCTACAAGCAGTGAGGCAGCAATGGATTGTTCAGGCAAAGCAAATGTTAGCCTACAAGCCTCTTTCCTGTGCCCTGGGCCAATGCTGCAGGAGTGCGATCTATTACGGATATCGTATTTCTGTATAATTGTAACTTATCTACTTATCCATTACAATTATGCAGAAATATGATATATGCTCAATGTGGAGCCATAGAGCACATATGTGCAGTCAAGGCCTACCATATCACACTCCTTCTGATGCAAAATTCCTGTCGAGGGGTGGGGGTCAGGTGTGGCAGGCCTTGAGTGCATGCATGTGCTCTGTAGCCCTACACTATGCTGAAGTTATCGTCTTTGATTGCTTCTGACCTGCCACTATTCAATGTGCTGGCATAGCACTGCCCCCGCCACCACACACACAAATTATTCCACTCTGGTGGAAGAGTTGGTCCCGAGAGACGCTGTGTGGGCAACTGTGACAGCTGCTAATAGTAAGTGCTCTCAGGAGCCCCTTGTACCTGTGCAGGCCAGGGCAGTTGCTCGGGTTGCCTCCCTTAACACAGGCCCTGGTGCTACGTTATTATGGAATCTAGCTTTAGTCCCAAAGAAGGGTCAATGATGTGTTAAAGAAACATCATATGCTAACACAAAGTGACTTGATTGGTTCTACAACAATGAGATTAGAAATAACGTCATGGACACATTAATACATGGTAGTTGGTGGGCACTGGCCTATTTTGTGTAGATTGGAGGTCTTCGGCCATGCACTTTCAACCAGTAAAGAACATCAGAAATAACAGTGCCCTTTACTCCCCCTTTCTTTCCCCCAAAGTTTCCCCGTTGCCTAATATTCTGTCTTCTCTCTTGGAATTGTTAACTATTGTGTTCGTTTCTCTCTCTCTTTAATTTGCCCGCGTTTTCAGTACTTTGTTGTGAACTGCCTTGATATGCTTTATTGAAAGCGATATATAAAGTCACTTGAATAACTTATTGAAATTAAATTATAAAATATGAGATGGATTTTTAGTGGCCGAGGTCAGTGTATTAATTAAAATGCCAGCTGTGGTGTTTAAACTACTATTTATATTCAGCACTGTAGAATATATATATATTTGCTTGCTGTCACCACCACTGTCCATTCAGTTTAGGCCCACTATATAGATAGGTGCAGGCTGCTGCCCTCACTCTGCCCTAACTTCACCCCTTCACTGTACAGTTAGCCGAATTATCGCTCCAACAGCATGAGCAAAATTTTTTAAATCCCTGCACAGTGTCTGTTTATTGCCACATGCATATTTTGGGCCAGTTCTATAAAGAAACATACGTGCATACTTTACTTAATAGAACAGGAATGAACTGGTGTGCCTGAACCTAGTCACGGCAGTCTAGAGCAGGCTTAAGCAGGCTGGTGGAATCAGTAGGTAAACTAGGCTGTTGTCTGGAGTGCCAATGGTCCATGGGTGGTCCACTGCTGCTGCTGTCTCTCTCTGGGACCTGCACCAGTGGCAATGCCTTTAAACAGCACTATGGCGCTGTGATGCTCTTTGTGCTTCCAGCCCTTCCAACACAGTCTTCTTGTTTGCAAAAGGAATTAGAGGGGGCAGAAGTAGGAGCAGCACCATAGCATCAGAGATTATGGTAAGCGCTGCGCTGCTTTTTTAAAGGCATTGCTACTGCTGCAGATCCCACAGAGCGGTGGCAATAGGGATGGGGGTCAAAGCGGGGGGCACCAGGAATAAGGTTTCCCTGGGGCACTTCATATCCTTTCATTGGCACTGGGCTTAACTGCATGCAACTAGATTGGTGAGGAAACAAACTTAGGTCCTGTCTATGCTCTACCCAAGCTTGATCTCCATGCACACCCCTAAGGAAAGTACACAAAATGGGACTTAAGCGCTCACACTTGTATAATTGTGACCACCTGAAGTGCATGCATAAGTGCCCATTCACGCATACAAGTCCTTTGGAATAGGGACTTAAAAGGGTGTCTAGCGCATAATTGTCCATGCGCACTATAAAAAATCAGCCCCTATACGTATAAGCTTTTAAAACAACAAAAGGTATAAGAAAACTATTTTATTTTGAATTAATTAACTTGAATGTGTCAGCTCTGGGAAATGTGCATCGCTAACATTCTGCGTTTTGTTTAGTACAAGAGGAAATTAATTTACAGTTTTATTTCTCCAATGTTGTTGCACATTCCAAGTTTGGCTTTTGGGGTTCCCAGTTTAATTATTGCTTTCATATTTCTAAATTGTGATCCCTTGTTCTGTGTTTGGTGACGGTCTATGTTTTGCAGGTGTAACCGAGTTGCAGTATTCTGTTGATGTAGTTTCTATGTGACAGTCCCACTTGCTCTCTTTCCCCAGTAGGAGATGTATTGGTATTCTCTGAGATCAAGTGATACAATAAAGATAAATATAAAGATGTATTGGTTTAATATATGCAGTGTTGCCTTTTGATAAGTAGGGTTTGGTGCTTTGTGAGTCCTGGTAGTGCTGTTATGATATGCTGGGTTTGCTATGGATTGTAAATGAGCAGGGTGTATAGTACTTCCTAATGTGCCTGGCAGTTGGCACTGGAGTATAGTAATGTAAATATATGGTGGTAGTTCTTTATCCTCACTGCCCATGCAAATGATATAGAAGACGCTCATTAAGAGGCATGTCTACTAAAGGTTAGCGCACATTAACATTTGTGAATGCACATTAAGTGCAGCAACACCCATTTATTTCTATTGGCACAGTGGCACTTAATGCACATTAATATTTAGTAAACATGCCCCCAAGTCATTGCCAGGACAAAAAAGAGGCATGTGAAGGGCTCCTTTGAAAGCCACCTAAAATTTTGGATGAGCAACATAGACATTTTAAAATAAAATAATTAAATTTATGTAAATGAGGTCCAGTGGATATGCAAATGAGGCCCCACAATGAGTCTCCGCACATGGCCCCGCATCACCCTTAGGCCACCCCTGTTACCAGCATTCCAAAGCAAGGCATAAAATTTAGATGTAATGCTTAGGGAACCTGTGGTATCACTGATAAGTTTGAACAGCCCCCAGTCTGGTGCCAACAAGTACAGGCAGATTCCCGATTTATGTAAACAGTGCTTCAACTGCAGCCATTGGAAATTACATGTCCCTGGGAGCACAAATTCATTCTGGAGAGCAGCGAAGCTTTTGAAATCACCATTCACAATCAAATCCCCCAACGACCATATCCCACAATACTGCCATACTATCCAGGAGATCGTACTATGGCTATCTTTGAAACAGGGATTGTTCCATATGGGTAGTTATAATGAAGGCTTATTAAGCATGGGAGACTGGGTTAATAGAAAATGAAAGGCATGCTGAGTGGCGATAATAACTGGAGAGGAACAAGTTGAGGTTTAGTGCATCATCCCCAGGAGCAGGTGTCGTGGGATGGGGGTCATCAATGCATCTTTCAGCTGCAGTGAAACCAGAAGTGATCCGGTGGTGGAGGTATCAGCCCAGCGGGAACCTTGTTTAAGTAAAAAAGCATGATGATACCAAAAAAAAAAATCTGGGAATTGTACATCCCCAGCAGTTTTTCCGAATTTTAATTTCTTTGTAGCAATACGAGGGGTTTTCCCTTTCCATAAAAAAAACTAAAATGCAATCCAATTTGCCATAAAAGGATTCAGGGAAAAGCAGTGGAAGCATCTCTAAGATATAGTTAATCTTTGGGACAATCATCATTTTTATTGATTCTAAGCGACTCCACCAGGTGAGATGAATTGGCAACCAACGCATGGTCAAGGAATGTAAGAGCTGAAGGAGGTTTGTGGTATTACATTCCAAAGTGTCTTCCAACGTGGGGAGTAATGTACTCCCAAATACTTAACAGCCTCGCCCTCCCATTGAAAGGAAAAGGAAGCCAAATTCACCCTATACACCCCATTGTTTAAAGACATGGCCACTGACTTATTCCAGTTAATTTTATAACTGGACAGTTCTGAGTATCGACTGTTTAGGGTTAACAAGTATGGAATAGAGTCAGGGGAAATGAAAAGGAGGAGATCATCGGCATAAGCCGACAGCTTGATGGAATGATCCCGATATAGAAAAACGGTAATGTCCGGGAATTGCCAGATAAGGAAGGCAAGGAGCTCAAAGGCCAAAATAAAGCGCAAAGGGGACAAGGGTCAGCCTTGCCATGTGCTCCTCTGCAGGAGAATGGATCAGGAAAGTTGGGAATTAGCGAAGACACAAGCGGAGGGATTGGCACACAAAACTTTAATCATATTTATAAAGCTTTCCCCTATGCCGAACCACCATAATAAAGCATACAGAAAGGACCATTTAGGATGATCAAACGCCTTTTCGGCATCGAACGATAAGCCAACCAATAGAGCATCCAAGTGTTGTGCTAAAACCAGGACATGGCATAGTAGAGACGCATTGTCTGCTGTGGAGCATCCTACGAGGAAGCCACATTGATCGGGGTGGATTAAAAGGGAGATAACAGTAGAAAGATGGAAAGCAAGGATCTCAGAGTAAAGTTTGTAGTGAGCATTGAATAATGATATGGAGCAATAATTCCCCACTTGCCTGGGGTCCTGTTCCAGTTTTTCATGAACTATAGTGGCACTTGATAAGGAACCCGTATCTGAGAGTTGATGCTGCAGCAATGTAAAATATATCAATAAACGGGGAGTTAATTCTTTATTGAATTTCAGATAAAATTTTGCTGGAAGGCCATTGGAACCCGGAGCCTTTCCCAAAGGCATATTATTTATTGCATGAAGGACTTCCTCAAGACATAGAGGTATCTCTAAAGAGCTGCAGCCTCTGGGGACAGCTGCGGCCGATCAAGATGCCCCATCAATTTATGAAATTTCTCAGACCAAGGCTTCTACCCCAGATGAATACAGGCATTGATAAAATGACTTAAAGTGCTCCCCTATATCCGCGTCCCGGGTTAGTAAATGACCATCCTCAGTCACTAGTGCTGCTATTCGCGTAGCTTCCAGACGTTGCTTAAGTGAATTAGCAGAAATATTTCTTTATAAAAAGAGTGGTGGATCCATGGAATAGTCTTCCAGTGGAGGTTGTAGAGATGAGGACAGTATCTGAATTCAAAGAAGCATGGAACAAACACAGAGGATATCTAAAGGAAAAAAGGGGAATGTTGTAGTGGTTGATATGGAAGGACAGACCAGATCGGCCATGTGGTCTTTTTCTGATGTCATGTTTCTATGTAATTTGCTAGATCTATTATTTTCAGCATAATAACAGGCATTCTGTAACATAATGGTCTGAGAAGCCCCCTCACTAAGGAGTCTGTTGTAATTATATTGTAATTTCTGTAGTCAGAAAAGAACAGTAGGATCAGTTTTCTTGATAAGAATATGTTCCACCACACGGATTTGGTCCGCTAGGCATGACAATTCCTGTCTACGTTGGCGTACTGCTCCAACTGAACCATTAGCCTTAGCTCACCTGCCTCTACATCAGCCATGTTTGGGTTATAGTCAGGAAACAGGCTTTACGAATCAATATGCTTACTCCATTTCATTTTTGAGTGGCCGGGGAGCATATAGCTAAAGAAAAGTGTTGCATACCCAACATGTGGGATTCTATCAGGTTGAGATGTGTTTTAAGAAGATACACCACATCTGCTGCCTCTTTCTGACAATACAGTAATATTTTATTTCTTTTGATAGGGTTGTTAATCCCTTTAATGTTCAAGAAAATAATTTTAATGGGTTTAGCCATGAGCGGGTTTTAAAAGTGGTCTTGCTGGGTAGAGCCTTGAAACTGATACTGAGCAGCTAGCAGCAAACAAATTAGAATTAGCATAATTTTTGTGTACAATATGGGATGGGTCTATTAGAAAGGTGTTGATCAAGTAAAGGTACTCATAGACCATGATTATCAGTACATGTTTGGAGTCTGGGGAAAAGAAAGGAATACCAAACAGAACTACAACAATCAGGAGAACTGACACTGAACCACTCGGTGCAGAGCGACATGCAGTTAAATACGATACCCTTCCCCTCTCTCTCCATCCCCAGCCTCCCATTAACATATGGAAAAGATCAGTCAACCCTTTCCCTCAACCTAAATATGGGGAGGGGGGAGGAACAGAAGTCTGCATTTTGAACACAGAAAGTGACCACGGTCGCACATACCCCAATATATACTAAATCTCAAAGTACTATTTTGCTCACTGTACCCCTCCCATCCTCCCTCTATCAATCCCAAAACAATGACTCAAAACATTGAAACACAAATATCTGGCCTACAACAATGCAGCTTAAATTTCAACCACTTAGCAGTAACAAATCATGTTACCCTCTAATACAAGGGCTATGGACAAATCCACTATCCTGCTCAGCATTTACCGTCGATGGGCCTCAAACAGGATGTCCAGCATCAGAGTTCAGCAAAGCCTAACATCCATTGCAAAAAAAAAGGGGGTTCCTCTTAATCTGTAAAGTGGCCTCATTGCATATCAACTTATCCGAGTTCCTCCAGGTAAGCTCGCAGCAACGCAGGGTCCTCAAATGTCCAAGTCTGGTTATGTAGTGTAACCCAGAGATGCACGGGGAATAACAAGCCATATCGCTCTTGAAGCCTCTGGAGTTGGGGCCTAAAGGCCAGGAGTTGTTGACAGCGGTTTATGGAATTCCAGGAAACATAGAAACATAGAAACATGATACCACATGGCCTATCTAGTCTGTCCTTCCATATAAACCAGTACAACCGTCCCCTTTTTTCCTTTAGAGATCCTCTGTGTTTGTCCCATGCTTCTTTGAATTCAGATACTGTCCTCATCTCTACCACCTCCACTGGTAGACTATTCCACACATCCACCACTCTTTCCGTAAAGAAATACTACCGCATATCACTCCTGAATTTATAGCCTTTGTACTGTATTGGGGCCTTCACTCTCGCTGATTGTAGGATCTGTTGTGCCTGTTGGAATTGGAGTACCCGCAAGATCACCGGTCATGGCATTTTATCATTTTGGGAGCAGTGTGTAGGTATGCGATGGGCCCATTCAATCTCAAAAGGCCATTCAAAGTTAAGCTGAAGTAAGGTCAGCAGCAGCGATTCCAGATAACACACAAGATCTGCACCTTCTGGTAGGCCGACAATCTGAATGTTATTTCAGCGGGAGCTTCAGTAAGGCGCTCCAAATGCCCTACATGCTTGACCGTTCTCCCGGCATGTTGAAGTTGCTCTTCATGCACCTGCAACACAGAGTCCAGTTTGTCCATCCTGAGGGTAAGTGAGCACCGCTGCAATTTTAAGTCTGCCATATCTGTATACACTGCTGCAAGGGCATCGCTGTTGGGTGTGATGATGTCCCGTACTGCGGAGATTTCTTTTAGCAGTTCTTGCAGGCTTTCAGCATTACCATCGTGCACCACCGCCATTCTTTGTGGTGAGGGGGGATCTGGCTTTGATCGTTACCCATCACAGTGTGTTCACAATTTAACATGTTCTCAAACTAGTTTTTAATTATGACTTTATTATTATTTTTTAAAAAACTTTGTCTTTGCATTCAGATTTCTCAATGTTCATATTTTACTTTTCATGCAATCATGTTTCCTAGATTTTATGGCTAAACATACTACAAGTCTGCAACATTTTTTGCAAACATTATTACCCTTCATGCAATAGCATATGAATTCACATTAATAATGTTTTTTATGAATGTTCCACTTATTGTTTAGCTTTTGGAGCTGTTCCCAGAAGCGGTTTTGATGTATGTACTTACATTTTTCACTAATGATATGTTTTTATGATATGTTCATAATTTCATACACCTCATTGTGATCCCATGTCTTTTATACGTTACATTACCCTTGACTGTTTGTCTTGTTATATTCAATATTGATACTTTATTATTTTATTATTTTTTTATATTCAATATCGATATTTTATGTTTTTACATTTGGTTTCTTATTATGCTTTTCCCATGTTCATTGTTTATATTATCTTTTAATTCCTGTTAGCATTTTTATATGCTTATAGTTATTTATTGATGGTTTTATATACTTCTTTTAATTATATATTTTTTCTGTGCACACTTTTTCTGTTACCCCCTTTCCCTCCCCCTCCCAACTTACTGGTTACATACTCATTTTTATCTATCTATTACTTCAGATTGGGAAGAGTGGTTTGTTCCACCCTTTAAGACGGGTACTACGCTTATCTATTTGTACCCCCCGGTAATGTATTTTAATTTTGTCCTTTTTTATACTTTGTCTTTGGTATTATGATTATTTATATTTTAACTGAATGTTCATGTGTCTGTTTTTAGACCCCCGACGAAGGCCTAGGGCCGAAACTTGTGAAGTTGGGTCTACAATAAAGTTCTTCTGGTTTTACTAAAGTGTTTGGCCGTGGTATTTGCCCTCCGCTGGTTTTCCTCTTATTTTGATCGTTTTGTACAAAAACTTTGCAATGACAGATACTCTAATCTGGCTGGCTTGATGGTCAACATTCTAACAGTTCAATTGCTGTCTAAAGGGAGGCTGAAGCATGTGAGAGAGTGCAGAGAAGGCAGGATTATTTCAGGATTCTCTGGAGCAAGTCTCTCACACAACCATCTTGGCTCACAGCTGGCTCCGCCCCCTCATGGGTAAAATTTTTTCTAATATTTCTTTGCAAATGTATTTTTAAACATCAAGAGAATTATTTTGTTATTTTCTGATCTGGGACATTTAGACGCTTATCTTAAGGTTAAGCCTCAGAAAGTAATGCTTTTCTTTGACATTATGGGGCTGATTCTATATAGCATTCAGAGACTTGGGCATGCAAATAGGAACTTAGAGGTGGTCACTATTCTGTAAGCATGCATGGAACTCACTAATGTGCAAAACCTTAGGTGAGGCATGCATGGGGCCGGAGCCTGGGTGGAGCTTGGGAGGGGCCTAAATTTACATGTATAAGTTATAGAATATGATGACATGTGCATTTTCTCCAAATCTAGGTTTCATCAGTTTCACCTGCATTAGAGTAGGCATAAGTACATGCAAAGTACATGCAAGCTTTACTTTATAGAATGGGCCCCAGACACTCCCCAATGCTAAGCAGTTAGCATTGGGGCATATAGCAGCGTTAGTTGGGGATATTCAACAGCACTAACCTGTTAGTGCCATTGAATATCCCGTTCAGCGGCATTTACATGGTTTACAGGTAAGTAAACTGTGTAAATGCCTTTAGAATATCGGGCTTGTAATTTGCATGTGCGAGTGCTCACTTACATGCATAAATGACTAAAATACCACAATTAACCCATGTAAATAGCACATAAATTTACACAACGTTTTCTAGAATTAACTCCTATACGTTTAGCTAATCAGTTTAATTTAGATCAGCTTCTTTTCTGGACTAAGTTAAACTGCACAGCTACTTGGACTGTGGAAGAATATCACCACCATATGTATAATTGGATGCCCCACCCTTAATCTTCCACAACTCTGTCCTGGCACTATCCTCATAATCCTTCTCCCTACAGTTAGCATACATCATCAAGTTGTCCTGTGCACTATGCCGTTTTCGAGCTATTCAACCATACCTGGATAAGTCAGCACAAATGAGCGTTCTGCTTCACACAGTAATCTCCCATCTGGATTATTGCAATATCTCCTACATGGGGATCCCCCAGTCCCAGCTTCTGCACTTACAGAAGTACAAAACACTGCCATATGCATACTTACCCATGCATGGAAGTTGGATCATGCCACCCCTTTGCTTATGCAACACCACTGGTTCCCTATCAGTTCTCACATTCTGTTTAAGGTTCTAACACTTACTCATAAGCCATTCACGATGAAGCTCCTGAATATCTTTCTTCCCTAATTATATTCAATGCCCCCGCTAGGGCACTTCATTCTTTGCCCAGTTTCAGACTGCAAATTCCATCCCCCGCCATGGTCAAGTATGAGCTCACTCGGAAAACCTCAACCCTCACTATTTGGAATAGTCTACCCACCCCTCTTCATATCGACCAAAATTTCAAAAGCTTTAAGAAAGTGCTAAAAACATACTTGTTCAAGGCCGCATTTGGGCCTTTGACAGCACTCTCCTGAGGTGTACTCCCTCGTCGTGGGCCTGGCAAGGTCAACCATCCATCCTTCCTTCATCCTACCTCTTCCCCCCACTTTCCCTGCTTCTGGACTGTTTCTCTCTCCTTTTGGCCTTCTCTCTCTTTCCTATCACTAAAGCTGGCATTCTTTTTCCCTTTCTTGACCTCTTATATTTTTATTGTAAACCACATTGCTTGTGTGCAGATATTGTGGTATATCCAACAGAAGCAAACATAAACATAAACACAAACAGGCTCATTCTGTCTCGGATGTAGATCCCCTCTGTAGGCTCGGTCTGAGCCGGATGTACAGAGGGAATCGTGATTCTGATCCCGCGGGGTAAGTCTAGCCCTGCAGGATCAGAATCATGATCAGTCCTGTACGTGCAGGCCAGGACTGTGAGTCTGCCTAGCTTGCACGTACAGGACCTTCCCGGCTAACTCAGTCAAGGCTCTTCAATGGAGCCGTGGCACCATGGCATCATGTTGCCATGGCACCGTGGCACCACTGAAGAGCCGTGATGCCGGCCGCCGGAAAAAAAGCTTATTCCCTGCAGCCATTGGCCCTGGACGTCCAGGGCCGGCGACCGCCCACCACCCGCCCAGACTCCGCCCCCAAGCCGCCCCTTCCCCGCCCCATCTAACATCCCCGCACAATGGCAGGGAGGTTAAATGCGGCAGGGGAAGGCACAAATAGCAGGGATGAATGTCCCGTTGGGATGTCCATCCCGGATATTCGTGGCACAGAATCAGGTCCAAAGAGATTTTCAGTAGCACCATCTGGAGGGTAATTGAAAACCCACAGACAAAGCAGTTACATGGTTAGTGGCAACTGCTAAATGTATAAGTCCCTGATCATTTTCTAGCTTTCACCTCAGAAGGGTAAATGAGGGTATATAAACATGTGAGCGATACTGGTCATATGTTTTTCTTTTGAATTCTTCTCCCTATGATGAGAGCTTGGTAGGGAATTCATGGAGTGTTCATTTTTTAATGTTGCTCTTTGTAGTGGTATTCTAGAAACATGATATGTTAATTTTTCTTTGAAATTTCAAGTTATTCTTTATGAAAGCATTAGAATTTGAATAAAAATAACAAAAATTGTGAAAGAAACAGAAAAATAAATGCAGTGATTTGAAATCATTTAAATTATAAACAATGGAATATTTTGGCTATATGCAGTGCTCTGAAGTTTTCCCAGTTAGAACATCCTGGAAGTCTCACCACCTTCAGAGAATTTTGTGCCTTTATCTATTTCACAATGAACAAGCATGGGACTAGTTTGTCAAAGCATGTCACAAAATAATCTACACAGTATTTTATTATACTATCACATTCTTCAGATGGGTGAAGAATCCTACTCTTTGGTGTTATATCTTGTAACATCCCTGAGATTTGTAGCATTAGTGCAACGCTATATGCACCTGACATGCCTTAGCTCTTATTATTTTTCCGCCAAGAGTATGGCAAACTGCTTCCTGTTCTCATATTCTGTTCTAAGACTTGAGTGTCAAACAGAAGTGCAAGAAATTGCTGCAAGCTCTTGATGTTGCTTCTACAATGTCTGTGTTAGTTCAATCTGTTCTTGGTGCCATCCACCCATCTTCTATGGCAGGGGTCTCAAACACGCGGCCCGCGAGAGACCTTTGTGCGGCCCGCGATGCATAGGGGGAAAAAAAAAACACCCCGGCTTCTGCTGCTGCTGCCGCCGCTGCCGTGGCCGGCAATAGCAGCAATATCGCAAGTCCCGCGGGCTCCGCTCCCCCCCCCTTCCTTCCTTCCTGCTTGCTTGCCTGCCAGTTCTCCGCTTCCGCTTCGCCTTTCAGAGCCGCGAAGGGAGAGCTTCTCCCTCGCGACTCTGTTCAGCCCGCTGGGGCAGATGGGAAATTTCCCATCTGCCCCAGCGGGTTGAACAGAGTCACGAGGGAGAAGCTCTCCCTTCGCGGCTCTGAAAGGTGAAGCCGAAGCGGAGAACTGGCAGGCAAGCCGGAAGGAAGGAAGGGGGGGGAGCGGAGCCCGCGGGACTTGCGATATTGCTGCTATTGCCGGCCACGGCAGCGGCGGCAGCAGCAGCAGAAGCTGGGTTTTTTTAAAAGTTTAATTTTCCCGGGGGGGGGGGAGGGAGGGAGGGAGCAGGACTTGATGGGGGGGAGAGCAGAACTTGATGGGGGGGAGCAGGACTGGGGGGGGAGAGCAGGACTTGATGGGGGGGGGGGAGCAGGACTTGATGGGGGGGGAGCAGGACTGGGGGAGGGAGAAGGACGGGATGGGGGGGAGCAGGACTAGATGGGGGGGGAGGGCAGGACGGGGGGGGAGAGCAGGACGGGGGGGAGCAGGACTTGATGTGTGGCTGGGGGGGGAGCAGGACTTGATGTGTGGCTGGGGGGGGTAGTACTGGTAATGGACAGATGGGGACTGGAGGTGGTCTGATTAGGGGGCTAAGACTGAAATGGGGTTATGGGGGGGCTAAGAATGAAGATAGGGCGATGGAAGGGTTAGGCCTGGAAGTGGGCTGTTGGGGGGCTTAGGACCGATAATGGGCTGGGGGGGGGGATAGAACTGGTAATGGACTGGGGGGGGTGCTATGGCTGGAAATGGGCCGAGTAGAAGGGGGAGCTTGAACTGCAAATAGCTGATGGGGACAGGGTCTTGGAATGGTAATGGGCTGAGTGGAAGGGGGCTTGGAATGGAAATGGGCTGATGGGGAGGGGGGCTTGGAAAGGAAATGGGCTGTGAGGGGAGGGAGCTAGGACTGGAAATGGGCTGATGATGCGGGGACTAGAAGGGAGCGGATGCTGGGTGGGGCAGGAGCTAGAAGGGAGTTGATGTTGGGGGACGATTAGAATGGGATGGGGCTGGGAGAGTGAAATGGAGAGGGGAAATATATTTTGTGTGGGAGGGAAGAAAAATCTACAATTGGCCGGGTATTGGGAGAGTAAGTGGGGATTGAGGATGGAGGGGTAAAATTTGAGTGGATGAAATAGGAATGAGGAAAGAGCAAAAGGAGAATGATTAGTATGTTAAAGCAGATGTAGAGAGAATGGAAAAAAACTAGGAAAGAAGAAAGGACAAATGGACAGCAGACGATGGAGAGTTAGCAGAAGACACAAAGAAACCAGAAGAAAGTGAATGGAACAATTGCAACTGAAAAAAAAATGCACAAAAGGTAGAAAAATCTCTTTATTTTGAATTTATTAACTGAAATATGTCAGCTCTTGGAAATGTGCATCTTTAACGTCTGCACTTTATTTAATACAAGAGGAAATCAATGTATAGTTTTATTTCTACAGTGTTGTACATTCTAAGTTTGGCTTTTGGGGTTCCCAGTTTAATTGTCTTCCTGTTTCTAAATTGTGATTACTTGTTTGGTGACGGTCTATGTTCTGCATGTGTAACTGAGCTGAGGTATTCTGTTTATGTAATTCCTATTTGACATTGCCACTTGTTCTCTTTCCCGAGTAGGTCATGTATTGTTATTCTCTGAAATGTGTTGATTTAATATTTGCAGTGTTGCCTTTTGATAGTTAGGGTATGGTGCTTTGTGAGTCCTGGTAGTGCTGTTAGGACACGGCAGGTTTGCTATGGGTTCTAAATGAGCAGTGTTTCTAGTAGTTCCTAATGTGCCTGGCGGTTGGCACTGGTTTATAGTAATGTAGAAATCTTTTAGTCTTTCTTTATCCATACACTCATTAAGAGGCATGTTTACTAAAAGTTAGTGTATGGTAACATTATGCAAATATTTATGCAAATGATGCCCTTATGCAAATGAGGCCTGCGTCTTGTGCGGCCCCCGGGTTACTCTACAAGTCCTCATTTGGCCCTCAAAGCAATTTGAGTTTGAGACCCCTGTTCTATGGGATCTTTCTCTGGCTTTCCATCCATTTTGTTGTTGTGTGCAAGTTTTTTGGGGCAGCTTAGTCACGGACATTCTTACATAATAGTCAAACCACATAATCTGGTGATGGAAATTTTGGAGGACAGATTGTTAGCCTCTCTTATGTCATGTCACTTCATTTCTGATTGTCTTTTTGGAGCCTGTTTACTAAACTGCGGGAATTAGCATGTCTGTTAGTGCACCAGCATGATAACAGTTTCTGCACAGGCACAAAAACATGTGCTAATTTTCATGCTAATTGTAGTTTACAAAACTAATATAAAAACGGAAACGAACTAAACACACACAACCATATCTCCAGAAGCCAAAAACTGAAAAAAAAAATTAAAAATACAATTAACATTAAAATTAAAACTAAAATTAAAAGTTAGAATTATCCTGCTACAAAGGTGCGCCCAAAAAACTATAGAAAAAGAAACAAATGCTTTCCTAAAGAGCCAAGACTTCAAACCTCATTTAAACTTCTAGGAAGATTCAAACCTAAGATCAGAAGGTAAAGCATTGCACAATGAAGGAGCAACATAAGCAAATACAGAACGACGAGAGCGTTCCAAATGGAAGCATTTATGAGAAGGAACCACAAGTTAATCAACTTGAGATGATCTCAACATTCTAGACGGCTGATAAGAAATCAGACATGAGGACAAGATGCAGCCCAGAATAAAAACTTTTATGAGTTAGCACTACTTTTTTAAAATATATCTAACAATCAACTGGTAACCAATGTTGCTCAAAAAAGCAATAGGGAAACATGATCAGTTTTCCATGCAGCATAAATCAATTTAACAGCTATTTCTATTCTGTATTAACTAAAGATGTTTAAGCTGATATGGTGGAATGATCATCAACAAAGAATTGCAATAATCAATCCCATTAATCGCAAGAGCAAAAAGCAGATTTTCCAAAAAACTAATATCTATGAATGATTTCAGAGCCCCAGTTCTATGAAAAGCATAAAAACAACTCCTAATAGTGGAAGAAATAAAAAAGGAAAATGACAATTTAGCATCCAGAGTCACCCCAAGAGACTTCACAGTGTCCTTAAAAGGTAAAGGAAGACCAGAGATTCAAATCAAAGGCGGCAGCAAAGAATCAGCTGTATAAAACTATAAAGCTTAAGTTTTCTGAGGGTTCAAAACCAACTTATGAGATAGCAGCCAATTTGAAATCATAGTCAAATGAGAGGTGTTGTGTCTGAAAGGATAAGTCCCACGAATCATGAGTAATGATAAGCTGAAAATCATCAGTGTAAACTTATACCAAATCTTTGAATAAGAAAAACCTAAGGGGCCACATAAACATTAAAAAGCAGAGGGGCCAAAATAGAACAAAAACCAATGGGTAAGAGGAGGAGCAAGACCCATCAACTAATACCCGAAAACTCCGTTCTGAAAAATACGATATAAACCACTTCAATGAAGAGTCTGCAAGCCCAATATCTTGCAGACGCAACAACAAAATAGAACGATCTATAAGTGCAAATGCTGAACTCATGTCTAAATAATTAAGAACATTTTTTTGACTATCCTGATGAGTTACAACCTTATTGATCATGGTAAACAAGGCAGTTTCTAATGAATGGCCTGCACAAAACCCATGTTGATGTGGATGAAAACAATCTAGTTTTTCCAGAAATCCCACTAGCCGCACAGCAACGGCTCTCTCTGTCAATTTAGCCAAATAAGGAATATCTGAAATAGGATGAAAATCAGCCATATCAGAAAAATCAAGATTCAATTTCTTAAGAATGGGACAAACCCCTGTGTGCTTCCAGGCCAAGGGAACTATGCCTAGGGTCAAGCTAGAATTAATGAAGTTAAGAATCACAGAAGCAAAACCTTACCGATGCTGTTTTACTAAAAAAGATGGGAACCCTTGCATTACAGCCCCAGATGGATTTGTACCCACAACCATTTGAGCTAAACTAAAAGGTGATAATAAAGAAAACCCTGAAAATTACCCAAACCCAACTGAGGAGAAAGTGAAGCTGGCCCAGATGCATTCACAATCGCTTAAGGGACTGAAGAAAACATTTTGGCTCCCCTGCATTAGAACCCTAATATTGTGAGATTTTTGAAATAGAAAAAGAAGCAAAACAATCACTTTTAAAATGAATAAAAGAATGATGACTACCTCATAAAGGGCAACAATTATTAAAAAACCAAAAAAGAACTCAAGAATCATTACTACTAGATTGAAACTGTTTATTAAAATAATCCAATTTAGCCATATAAATCTGTTTCCGATAATCATGTTGCATCTGCCTGCAATGTTCCAACTCAGATGCACTCTTGTGCTTCCTCCAAGCAAGCTCACAATGGCACATTTTCTGTTTCAGTTGATGCAACCCAACAGAGTACCAAGGATAAAAATTACGACGGGAACTAATCTTCTCAGCAACAGTATGCTTATCAAGAGCTGCCTGCAACAAGTTCGACCAAATGGAAAGTTTATCCTGAAAAGAAAAAGAAGCAAAATCATCAGGAAAATCAGGAAAATCTACAAGAGAAGATTCAACTGAGAAACCCTTAAGATTATGAAACTGGTAACGCCCACAGGAAGAACTAACAGAGCTTGCAATAATAGAACAGTTAAACATAACCAAGCAATGTTAGTGAGACTAGGGCAAAAGTGGTATTGTCAGATTCAAGGGTGAAGGGGAGGAATCTGTAGAAGCTGATGAGGATAAAGGGGAATTGCTTAATAAATATTTCTGTTCTGTGTTCACAGATGAAGAACCAGGAGTGGGACTTCAGAAAACACCCACAAACAGGAACAAAAGCAAGAGACATTTTGAATAATTTTCAGAAGACTGTTGGTGAGAAACTAGCTAAACGTAAAGTAGACAAAATGATGGGACCGGATGGGATATATCCAAAAACAATAAAAGGAACTTGGGAATGTTCTAGCGGTTCCACTGACTGGCCTTTTCAATGCCTCTTTGGAGTTGGGAGTGATGCCAGAGGACTGGAGAAAGGCACATGTGGTCCCTTTACACAAAAGCAGAAGTAAGGATGTGGTTGAAAACTACAGGCTGGTTAGTTTAATCTCGGTGGTGAGTAAATTATTGGGAATGCTGCTGAAAGAGAAAACAGTGAGGTTTCTGGATTCCAATGGATTACTGGATCCAAGGCAGCATGGATTCACCAGAGACAGGTCTTGTCAGACAAATCTGATTGATTTCTTTGTCCGGGTGACCAGGGAGTTGGACTGAGGGACAGTCCTATATGTGGTATATTTAGATTTCAGTAAAGCCTTTGACACCATTCCACACAGGTGACTTATAAACAAACTGAGCAACCTAGGGATGGCCCCTAAAATTACTGCTTGGGTTAGAAAATTGTTGAGTGGGAGGCGACAAAGGGTACAGGTAAATGGAGCTTACTCTGAGGAGTGTGCCCCAGGGATCTGTCCTTGGTCCAATTCTTTTTAACATCTTTATTAGTGATATTGCGGAAGAGCTGTTGGGTAAGGTTTGCCTCTTTGCGGATGATACCAAAATCTGCAATAGAGTAGTCACCCAGGAAGGTGTAGATTCTAGCATACAATAATATCCCTAACACATGAACAATCCCTCCTGTAAATAGTTCCAGCATGAGTTAAATTACCCCGACTGTTAAGTACTTATTATTTAGTCGTTAGAATGTTATACTGTAACACTGTTATCATGTAAACTGTTATACTATGAAATGTTGAGTTTCATGTAAACCACTTCGATTTAAGGATGAGGTGGTCTATAAAACCTGTTAAATAAATAAATAGATAAGATGAGGAGGGATCTAGCTAAACTTGAAGAATGGTCTAGAATTTCATAGCTGAGATTTAATGTTAAAAAAATGCAAGGCCATGCATTTGGGCAGCAGCAATCCAAGGGAGCGATATAGTATAGGGGGTGAAAGCTAGAAGGATGCTTGGGTGCACAGGGAGAGGAATGGCCAGCAGAAGAAAGGATATGATAGTGCCTCTGTATAGGTCTTTAGTGCAACTTTGATTTTAGGATAAAGCGGTATATAAATCCTGTTAAATAAATAAATAAGTAAATAAATAAACTTCATTTGGAGTACTGTGTGCAATTCTGGAGACCACACCTTCAAAAGGATATAAACGGGTTGGAGTCAGTACGAGGGTGGCTACTAAAATGGTTAGTGGTCTTCATTGAGATGTTTAAATACCTCCGTGGCATAAATGTTCAGGGAGAGAGCCTCTTTCAATTGAAAGCAAGTTCTGCTACAAGGGGACATGGGATGAGGGTGAAGGGAGATAGATTCAGGAGTGATATGCGGAAATATTTCTTTACGGATACGTGGAATAGTCTCCCAGTGGAGGTAGTAGAGATGAGGACAGTAACTGAATTCAAAAAAGCATGGGACAAACACAGAGGATCTCTAAAGTAAAAAGGGGACTGTTGTAGTTGTTGATATGGAAGGACAGACTAGATAGGCCATGTGGTCTTTTTCTGTCATCATATTTCTATGTTTCTATTATAAAGCATATGAGGACAGACTTAAGGATCTTAATATGTATACTTCAGAGGAAAGGTGGGATATAGGTGATATGACTGAGACGTTTAAATACCTCTGTGGCATAAATGCTCAGAAGGAGAGCCTCTTTCGATTGAAAGCAAACTGCTACGAGGGAACATAGGAAGAGGGTGAAAGGGGTTAGATGGAGAAGTAATATGCATAAATATTTCTTTACGGAAAGACTGGTAGATGCATGGAGTAGTCTCCCAGTGGAGGTGGTAGAGATGAGGACATTATCTGAATTCAAAAAAGCATGGGACAAACATAGAGGGTTTCTAAAGGGAAAAAGGGGACTGTCGTAGTGGTTGATATGGAAGGGCAGACTAGATAGGCCATATGGTCTTTTTCTGCTGTCATGTTTCTATGTTTCAATGATCGGTCCACAGAAGAGAATGTATACTACAAGACCGCTCCCTAAAAGCAATCACATCAAGCCAATAGCCACCAACATGTGTGAAAGAGATGAAAGGAAACCTAAACTCCAAGTACTACAAAAACACCAGAAACTCAGACTTAGCAGCTGATGCAGGGCTTCCAAATGTATATTTAAGTCACCAAGAAGCCAAAAAGAGCCATCATAAACCAAACCATCTGCACGGGATGAAGATCTAGCGCCTACATCACAGGCATGGTCATGTACACAAGCCCTGGAAAATGATCTAAATATCCATGCCTACAATGTTTAGCTTTCTGCTTAAATTATAGTATTTTATTTATTTATTATTTATTTAACAACTCTTATATACCGCGCTATTTGTTATCAGTGCGGTTTACATACAACAAGGGTACACAGTCAGAAGCCTGTTCTGTGCTTACATTGTAACAGGAGTTTAAAACTTGGATCTTACATTGTAACAGGAGTTTGAACTTGGAGCAACAGGGAAACTATAAACATATGTACAAAATACAATTAGATTTGGTTTGTATATACACGGATGGCTAAGGTAAGCTCAAAATACTTGTTATGCGTGCACTTGTGCATTCCACCAATGTTCCTCCCAAACTCCACCTGTTTCTATGCACCCATCATGTCCAAGTGCATACCTTTACAGGAGTAAGAATTTTATAAGAGGCCATTTACGTGTGCAAATGATCACGACTTACAACAATAACCATCTATTAACATAAGAGGGATTCCAAAAAATATTTCTAATTGTGTGCATTAGAACGTTTGCTTCTGACTGGTTGCCAGTGTTCTTAATGGATTTTGTTCACTTTTATCATTCCTTAGCAGCTGCCGATGGATTAAAAGATGTTTTAGATTTCGTTTTACTCTTCAACCTAATTTACAGCTGACTCTGTCCATAAAAAAATCCTAGTTAAATGTCAAAGTTTCTTGTGATAGCTGCGAGATACTCCAGGGGAAGTATTACTTTGTAACAGGGATGAAAGTGAGCAAGGAAATTGTAATGACCTGTTGCTGCACTTCTCTTAAAGCATGTGAATAACTGTATTTTGTCCAGAAATGTCATCAACGTAAATTACAAGAGAGCTCCTATACTTTGTCGGAGTACCCTTTCATTACTGCCTTCAGCTGACAGTAACCCAACCCTGTCATGCTCATAGCTTAGTAAACAGGAGAGTTGCACAGGGTGAGCGTGGCCAGTTCCACGGCCTTTCTGGGTATGAAACTTCCTTTCCTTGATGGCTTAGGGGGGGTGTGCGTTAGCCTCTTCCTAATGGAACACTTGGGACTCCTTCCTGAGACACCACAGTATTTCATTACAATCTGAAAATTATATAATCATGTCATTACCAAATGTTCAATGGGATATGCATGTTAGCCTGCAGTAGCAAAAATGATTCAGAGGCTGATGGCCTGATAGACTCAGATTTATTGAGGCATAAGCTATGGAGAATAAGGATCCATTTTGTCAGCTGCGCTGATGAAAAGGACCTTTGTCTGGGAAAGTTTATGCAACAATACATTAGAAAGGAGCTCTGAAAAAAGGCGTTATCAAATTGAACTTATTCTATAATTAGCTTATAAGGACAACAAACAGAATAAAAAGATATAGCTGCCCCGCTGTATTCTGCACTGAGGAGGGCCTTGAAAGTCTTTTTTTTTTACAATAGATATATTTAGTAGGGATGAGAATTTAACGTGTTGTTAACATGATTAATCAGTTATATTTTTAACGAGTCTTAAAGATTTTAATGCTTTAATGACATGTTAACTAAAATGCTCTAAGACAGCATTATTTAGAACAGCAACCAGGGATAGACCAGCGTATATAAGCCATTTGCCACTATTAATACGGATGCACGTTCCGCCACTCACTGAGGTGGCAGTAAATGCACCCACACTAACTGCAACGTGCACACTGTCTGCCCAGTCTCTGCCCCAACCCACACTAAGTGCTACATTGCTAAAGAAGCTCACACTATCTGCAACGTGCAAACTCTCTGCCCAGTCTCTTACCCAACCCACACTAAGTGCTACATTGCTAAAGAAGCTCACACTATCTGCAACGTGCACACTGTCTGCCCAGTCTCTGCCCCAACCCACACTAAGTGCTACATTGCTAAAGAAGCTCACACTAACTGCAACATTCTCACTGTCTGCCCAGTCTCTGCCCCAACACACACTAAGTGCTACATTGCTAAAGAAGCTCACACTATCTGCAACGTGCAAACTCTCTGCCCAGTCTCTTACCCAACCTACACGAAGTGCTACATTGCTAAAGAAGCTCAAACTAACTGCAACGTGCACATTCTCTGCCCAGTCTCTTACCCAACCTACACGAAGTGCTACATTGCTAAAGAAACTCACACTAACTGCAACGTGCAAACTCTCTGCCCAGTCTCTTACCCAACCTACACGAAGTGCTACATTGCTAAAGAAACTCACACTAACTGCAACGTGCAAACTCTCTGCCCAGTCTCTTACCCAACCTACACGAAGTGCTACATTGCTAAAGAAACTCACACTAACTGCAACGTGCACACTCTCTGCCCAGTCTCTTACCCAACCTACACGAAGTGCTACATTGCTAAAGAAACTCACACTAACTGCAACGTGCAAACTCTCTGCCCAGTCTCTTACCCAACCTACACGAAGTGCTACATTGCTAAAGAAACTCACACTAACTGCAACGTGCACACTCTCTGCCCAGTCTCTTACCCAACCTACACGAAGTGCTACATTGCTAAAGAAGCTCACACTATCTGCAACGTGCAAACTCTCTGCCCAGTCTCTTACCCAACCTACACGAAGTGCTACATTGCTAAAGAAACTCACACTAACTGCAACGTGCACACTCTCTGCCCAGTCTCTGCCCCAACACACACTAAGTGCTACATTGCTAAAGAAGCTCACACTATCTGCAACGTGCAAACTCTCTGCCCAGTCTCTTACCCAACCTACACGAAGTGCTACATTGCTAAAGAAGCTCAAACTAACTGCAACGTGCACACTCTCTGCCCAGTCTCTTACCCAACCTACACGAAGTGCTACATTGCTAAGGAAGCTCACACTAACTGCAACGTGCAAACTCTCTGCCCAGTCTCTTACCCAACCTACACGAAGTGCTACATTGCTAAAGAAACTCACACTAACTGCAACGTGCAAACTCTCTGCCCAGTCTCTTACCCAACCTACACGAAGTGCTACATTGCTAAAGAAACTCACACTAACTGCAACGTGCACACTCTCTGCCCAGTCTCTTACCCAACCTACACGAAGTGCTACATTGCTAAAGAAACTCACACTAACTGCAACGTGCAAACTCTCTGCCCAGTCTCTTACCCAACCTACACGAAGTGCTACATTGCTAAAGAAACTCACACTAACTGCAACGTGCACACTCTCTGCCCAGTCTCTTACCCAACCTACACGAAGTGCTACATTGCTAAAGAAGCTCACACTATCTGCAACGTGCAAACTCTCTGCCCAGTCTCTTACCCAACCTACACGAAGTGCTACATTGCTAAAGAAACTCACACTAACTGCAACGTGCACACTCTCTGCCCAGTCTCTGCCCCAACACACACTAAGTGCTACATTGCTAAAGAAGCTCACACTATCTGCAACGTGCAAACTCTCTGCCCAGTCTCTTACCCAACCTACACGAAGTGCTACATTGCTAAAGAAGCTCAAACTAACTGCAACGTGCACATTCTCTGCCCAGTCTCTGCCCCAACCCACACTAAGTGCTACATTGCTAAAGAAGCTCACACTATCTGCAACGTGCAAACTCTCTGCCCAGTCTCTTACCCAACCTACACGAAGTGCTACATTGCTAAAGAAACTCACACTAACTGCAACGTGCACACTCTCTGCCCAGTCTCTGCCCCAACACACACTAAGTGCTACATTGCTAAAGAAGCTCACACTATCTGCAACGTGCAAACTCTCTGCCCAGTCTCTTACCCAACCTACACGAAGTGCTACATTGCTAAAGAAGCTCAAACTAACTGCAACGTGCACATTCTCTGCCCAGTCTCTTACCCAACCTACACGAAGTGCTACATTGCTAAAGAAACTCACACTAACTGCAACGTGCACACTCTCTGCCCAGTCTCTTTCCCAACCTACACGAAGTGCTACATTGCTAAAGAAGCTCACACTATCTGCAACGTGCACACTGTCTGCCCAGTCTCTGCCCCAACCCACACTAAGTGCTACATTGCTAAAGAAGCTCACACTATCTGCAACGTGCAAACTCTCTGCCCAGTCTCTTACCCAACCCACACTAAGTGCTACATTGCTAAAGAAGCTCACACTATCTGCAACGTGCACACTGTCTGCCCAGTCTCTGCCCCAACCCACACTAAGTACTACATTGCTAAAGAAGCTCACACTATCTGCAACGTGTAAAACTCTCTGCCCAGTCTCTTACCCAACCCACACTAAGTGCTACATTGCTAAAGAAGCTCACACTATCTGCAACGTGCACACTGTCTGCCCAGTCTCTGCCCCAACCCACACTAAGTGCTACATTGCTAAAGAAGCTCACACTATCTGCAACGTGCACACTGTCTGCCCAGTCTCTGCCCCAACCCACACTAAGTGCTACATTGCTAAAGAAGCTCACACTAACTGCAACATTCTCACTGTCTGCCCAGTCTCTGCCCCAACACACACTAAGTGCTACATTGCTAAAGAAGCTCACACTATCTGCAACGTGCAAACTCTCTGCCCAGTCTCTTACCCAACCTACACGAAGTGCTACATTGCTAAAGAAGCTCACACTAACTGCAACGTGCACACTCTCTGCCCAGTCTCTTACCCAACCTACACGAAGTGCTACATTGCTAAAGAAACTCACACTAACTGCAACGTGCACACTCTCTGCCCAGTCTCTTACCCAACCTACACGAAGTGCTACATTGCTAAAGAAGCTCACACTAACTGCAACGTGCAAACTCTCTGCCCAGTCTCTTACCCAACCTACACGAAGTGCTACATTGCTAAAGAAGCTCACACTAACTGCAACGTGCAAACTCTCTGCCCAGTCTCTTACCCAACCTACACGAAGTGCTACATTGCTAAAGAAGCTCAAACTAACTGCAACGTGCACACTCTCTACCCAGTCTCTTACCCAACCTACACGAAGTGCTACATTGCTAAAGAAGCTCACACTATCTGCAACGTGCACACTCTCTGCCCAGTCTCTTACCCAACCTACACGAAGTGCTACATTGCTAAAGAAGCTCAAACTAACTGCAACGTGCAAACTCTCTGCCCAGTCTCTTACCCAACCTACACGAAGTGCTACATTGCTAAAGAAGCTCACACTAACTGCAACGTGCAAACTCTCTGCCCAGTCTCTTACCCAACCTACACGAAGTGCTACATTGCTAAAGAAGCTCAAACTAACTGCAACGTGCACACTCTCTACCCAGTCTCTTACCCAACCTACACGAAGTGCTACATTGCTAAAGAAGCTCACACTAACTGCAACGTGCACACTCTCTGCCCAGTCTCTTACCCAACCTACACGAAGTGCTACATTGCTAAAGAAGCTCAAACTAACTGCAACGTGCAAACTCTCTGCCCAGTCTCTGCCCCAACACACACTAAGTGCTACATTGCTAAAGAAGCTCACACTATCTGCAACATGCACACGCTCTGCTCAGTCTCTGACTCAACCCACACGAAGTGCTAAATTGCTCAGGAAACTCACACTAGCTGCATTCTGAACACTCTCTGCCCAGTCTCTGCCCCAACCAACACAAAGTGCTACATTGCTAAGGAAGCTCACACTAACTGCAACGTGCACACGCTCTGCCCAGTCTCTGCCCCAAAACACACTAAGTGCTACATTGCTAAAGAAGCTCACACTAATTGCCATGTGCCCATTCTCTGCCCAGTCTCTTACCCAACACACACAAGTGCTACATTGCTAAAGAAGCTCACACTAATTGCCATGTGCCCATTCTCTGCCCAGTCTCTTACCCAACACACACAAGTGCTACATTGCTCAGGAAGCTCACACTAACTGCAACGTGCCCACTCTCTGCCCAGTCTCTGCCCCAACCCACACTAAATTCTACACTGCTAAAGAAGCTCACACTAACTGCAACGGGCACACTCTCTGCCCAGTCTCTGTCCCAACCCACACAAAGTGCTTCTAATGGAATTTTGTAGCACATGGAAACGGTTACTGCAGCACACTTACAATGAGGTAAACGCTACACTGTAAGTGCACTTTAGTAGACCTTAATTTGCCCCTAATTGTATTACTGTAGGGAGGAGATGCCTACACCTATGCCACTGCCATGATCCCCAACCTCCCCCCCCCCAAATAGTCCAGCATTGCCCCCTCCCTCTCCTGAGCTGCCTTTGCTGACTTGCTTTACAATCAAGTCTTCCCAGCAGCAACAGCAGTTCACTAATACTGTCTCCCACAGGCCTCTGAGCCTTCATTTGGTCCTAACACAGTCCTTCTGACTTAACTTCCTTTTACTGGTGGTGGTCTGGCACAGAAGAGGGAAGGCTTTGATGTCGGCAAGAAGCAGCATTTGTGAATCGTTGCCACTGCCAGGTAGAGTTGATTGTTAGGCAAGTGAACAAAGCACTATGGGGTAGGGGGAAAGAAGAGAGAGAAGAAGAGATGCTAGAGCCTATGGGGGCAAAAATAGTGGAGAGGAAGAGATGCTGCATCCATAGAGGGGATATCCATAGTAAGATGTCAAAAGGGCTTTTTTGAGAGCCCGATATGCTCAGCGCTCTCTATTGTTGCAGTGCTGTTCATCAGGAGTAGATGAGGCACTTACATGTGTTTTACCATATTCTGTGGGGGTTCACTGGATTGTAAAAACTATTCAGAAATATTGGGTTATGTTACAATTACATCCTTGCTTGATGGCCTCATTGAGGATAGCCTTCACAAGAAGTAAAAATCTAGGTGAATTGTTGACTAGGTATCAATTGACATCTCTGACAGACAGCACTCAATCTATTGGGCATTATTCTTGTTCAAGATGTAGCTGGTGTGATTTAGCTTTGGTTGGGCCTTGTTGGACCCATCCTAATAGTAGGGTATATTCATCAGAGCAACATTCATCATGTGACACTATAGGGGTTATCTATATGATTGTCCATGCTCTTTGGTTTATGTAGGATGCACCACAAGGAAAATTTGGTTGCATTTGGTGGAGCATACGAGTCAGATTAATAATCGGGTAGATATAGCACCATTAGTGTCTCATTGGTTGCAGTGCCAACATTTGATTAGTGATATCAGGTGGCGGGTGTTGGAGCATATTCCGTGCACCTGGAGAGGTGGAAATTATACTAAGCGATTAATCATCTGTGAACATGTTTGGATGCACCGTCTTGGATCCATCAAATTGCGGGGCGTAAATCAGGCTGTTAACTGGTTTGCTTTGCTTTGAATTAATGGCTCTGATCATGTGACCACCAGAGTATGATGAGATTATATTTAAAGGTGTTTTAGTAGTAGAGGGACACTCAGCCTGTATGAAGGGCAGTTCTTTTGGTGGAAAATGTATTTATGAAGATTGTGTTCCCCTGATGCAGATAAGTGTATTGTTACTTATCGAAACACAATATTGTGTTTGGAAGCATTTTATATTTGTATTTCTATTATAAAGGTTATATGTATAGCCTTGACAGACCAATGATGAAATTTGAGCACTCTAGTACAGGCCTTTTTGAGCTGTGAAGGTCAGTATTCGATCTATTGTAGCTCATATTATGAGTTGAGGTCTTGTCGGGCTTTATAAAATGCTTTGAGTTGAAATATGCAAATTATTCACCTTTGCGTTAATTATTTGTTAGTAGTTGTAATGAGGGATTGTGATATATATTTGAAGTTGTTTGGTACTTTCACTGTTGGCATTGAAGTGTTTCATCTAAAATTTTAGGCGGCTTTCAAAGGAGCCCTTCACAAGCCTTTTTTTTCTCCTGGCAATGACTTGGGGGCATGTTTACTAAATATTAATATGCGTTAAATGCCACTGTGCCAATAGAAATAAATGGGTGTTCCTGCACTTAATGCACATTAACATTTGTGAATGCACTTTAACTTTTAGTAAACATGCTTCTTAATGAGTGTCCGAATACCAATTGCATGGGCAGTTAGGATAAAGAACTACCACTATATTTCTACATTACTATGCTCCAGTGCCAACTGCCAGGCACATTAGGAAGTACTATAAACCCTGACCATTTAGAATCCATAGCAAACATGCCGTATCATAACAGCACTACCAGGACTCACAAATCACCAATTCCTACCTATCAAAAGGCAACACTGCAAATTTAAACCAATACATTTCAGAGAATACCAATACATCTCCTACTGAGGAAAGAGAACAAGTGTCACTGTCAGATAGAAACTACATAAACAGAATACCTCAGCTCGGTTACACATGCAGAACATAGACCGTCACCAAACAAAGAACAAGGGATCACAATTTAGAAATAGAAAGACAATAATTTAAAACTGGGAACCCCAAAAGCCATACTTGGAATGTACAACAACACTGGAGAAATAAAACTATAAATTAATTTCCTCTTGTACTAAACAAAATGCAAATATGTTAGCAATGTACATTTTCCAGAGCTGACATATTCCAGTTAATAAATTCAAATTAAAAAGTATTTTTCTACCTTTTGTTGTTTGGGCATTTTATTTTTCAGTTGCAATTAATCCAGTCACTTTCTTCTGGTTTCTTTCTGTCTTCTGCTAACTCTTCATTGTCTGCTGTCCATTTGTCCTTTCTTCTCTCTTCTAGTTTTTTTCCTTTCTCTCTTTATATCTGCTTTAACATACTGATTTTTCCCCTTTTGCTTTTTCCTCCATTTCTTTCTTTATTCCTTTTTCATCCACTCAAATTTCACCCTTCCATCCTCATTCCCAACTTACTCTCCCAATACCCAGCCAATTGTAGATTTTTCTTTCCTCCCACACAAAATATCTTTTCCCCTCTTCATCCTCAGTCCCCCAGCTCCATCCCCTTCTGGTCCTCCCCCACCATCAGCTCCCTTCCAGTTCCAGCCCCACCCAGCATCCGCTCCTTTTTAGTCCCATTTTCCCATCCCCCTGCATCAGCCTATTTCCAGTCCTAGCCCCCCTTATCAGCCCATTTCCAATTCTAGCTCCCCACCAGCCATTCCAGTCCTATCAAAGTCCTCCATCAGCCCATTTCCAGTACAAGCCCCCCATCACTTGATTCACAATTCTAGCCTCCCATCAGCTCATTTCAAGTTCTAGCCTCCCATCAACCATTTCCAGTCCTAGCCCCCCATCAGCTATTTCCAGTCCTATCCTAGCTCCTCAATCAGCCCATTTCCAGTCCTATCCCAGCCTCCAATCAATCCATTTCAAGTCCTAGCCCCCCCATCAGCCCATTTCCAGTCCAAGCCCCCTGCAATTAGCCCATTTCCAATCCTAGCCCCCCATTAGTCCATCAGCTCATTTCCAGTCCAAGCCCCCTGCAATTAGCCCATTTCCAATCCTAGCCCCCCATTAGTCCATCAGCTCATTTCCAGTCCTATCCTAGCCCCCATCAGCCCATTTCCTGTCCAAGCCCCCCCCCAATCAGTCCATTTCCAGTCCTTGTCACCCCATCAACCCATTTCCAGTCCAAGCCCCCCCAATCAGCCCTAGACCCTCATCAACCCATTTCCAGTCCAACCCCCCCCTCCAAAGAGCCCCGCGTCTGTCTGACCAGATTCATAGGGAGCCGGGGAGGCCCGAAGCCGCGGCTCACCTCTGCACAGCCACCAGAGTGAAGAGTGGTGTTTTCCTTCACTCCGGTGGCTGTGCTCTCATGCATCCCACCCATGTGCTGAATTCTGGGAAACAGGACATGCTCTTTAATCTCCGGCACACCAGCAGGCTGCATGAGAACTCAGCTGCCGGAGTGAAGTAAAATGCTGCTCTTCACTCCGGTGGTTGTGCAGAGGTGAGCCGGTGCCTCGGGCCTCCCCTGCTCCCTCTGAAGTTGGTCCTGCAAACAGGGCCGAACAGCATATGTGTCATGAAGTTGGCGTGTGGCCCCCTGAAGCACGGGGTCCTATGTGAACAACATTCTAGCACATAAGCCGGGCTGGCCCTGCTTCAGACAATGCTACTTTGATGGACATTCTACTAGCTATTACTCATTTGAAATCCTCAATAGGTTCCTCTCTGAAAGATCTTTCAGACTTTACTGTTGATACTGTAGCAACATTTTCTAAGCAGGCCAAGAGACTATCATCTGTGGATGCATGTCTATCTAAATTTGATTCTTGCATTTCCTTGTTATATTCAACCTGTTCTTCTTCAATGAAAGATAGCTTGACTATTCATCAGAGCTTAGAAGCACCGGAGAATGCTCAGTGTTTGCATAATTTGAGATTTTTAAATTTTCCACGTACCCATTTTCTTTCCCCTATTCTTTTCCTTCAGAAATACCTCAAGGAGATTTTAGGTATGACGGATGTGAAGGCTATAATAATCTCAAATATCTATTATTTACCTAAGGAGAAGATAACTCCAGATTTGGAAGATCCAGGTTTGGATCGTCTCTCTCCTGTAGAGAGCTTAGATTTGCCTGCATTCTTAGAGAGCTCTATTGATAATATTCCTTCTCGTGCCACATTGATGGGCTCTTTTTGTTCTCTCAATGATCACAATAATGTATTGCATTTGTTCTTTCAGAAGAAGAACCTTTTCTTTTGGTCAGAAATTTAATATTTTTCCGAATATCTCTAAAGTTGCACAAATGAGAAGGTTGTTCCTGGTGCTAAAGCCAGCTGTCTTGGCACTGGGGGCAACACGCTACCTCAAGTTTCCTTGTACATATATAATAGTATATCAAAGTGTACAGTATATTTTCTTTGAGCATCCCCAGTTTCCTTCAGGGCAAGTAATATAATACTCTCTCTTGCATTTAGTTTATTTTTATATTATTTCTCTGAAATAGCTAGTATTCTGGGTATGGTTAATTTGTTTTTCCCATGACATATTGGGGTTCTAGTTTCCCCTTGATGTGGGCTTGAGTTGTTATTATATTGCTTTTCATTGTAATTTGTCCTTTTCCCCATTTGATGTAGGGTAATGTGTTTATTTTTGTATTCTCTTGTCTTCTACGTGTATTGTAAGATATTTAAACTTTAAAAATACAATAAAAGCAGTGGTGCACAGTTTTGCCGTTTTTATTTATTTTATTTATTTATTTATTTATTTAGTATACATTTGTATACCGCTACTTCCAGCGATCAGCAGCGGTTTGATTACAGATTGGAAATTGTCAAATCATGACAGGAAATTTTTGAGGTATAAACACATTGATTAGACAGGAAAGCACAGCACACAGAGAACATGGGCTATGGAGGGTTAAGTGGCTTGCCCAAGACCACAAGGAGCACCTGTGGGACTAGAAACCCCAGTCCTTCCGGCCCAAGGTTGCTGTCCTCTAGTGGGATGTGAACCCACGACCTTCCGGCCCGAAGTACCTTGCCCCAACCACTAGGCCACTCCTCCACTCCATGAGTTAGGTACAACACCCTAGTGCCTGTTAGTAAAAGGGCCCCTTAGTATATGGCAATACTTGAGCTGTAACACTTTCCACGCAACACACACCAGACAGATATGATAAATATATCTCAAACTTGACTTTACCCAATTTGAGACCCTAAAAACATTTTTAGCAGAAAGATATTGACTGAGCTTAATGTATAAAAATAATCACATGCTATTTTACAAACCACATTGCAGAAGCCTTGCAAATCTCAGGAAAACCCGATAAAGCCCTTCTAGGAGAAGACCTGATCACTTTCTGAATTATGAAATACATTATCAGGTTCCTTATAATATATGTGACCCTCAGAGTTGAGCTCCCCGTGTTACCGGCATCTGGGCTTAGGTGGAGAAAGCAAACTAGGTATCATCATAGTGTAATATACTCTAAGGGCAAGAAGCCAAAAATGCTTCAGTCACTACATAGCCTCCTGTATAGCCTCTGTGATCATTTGATGGAACAACTCTGAGTACTGAAGAGTTTCTCAGAAGACAGGATGGCTTTTGGATTCTAGAAATGTGCAATGGCAACTTTCCATAATAGAACGTTTCAGAGGGATAGCTTCAGTATGTTAGTCTGGAGTAACCCAGAAACTCAGATGGCAGTTCTGTCCCCACATTCACCCTGGCAGCACTATTAGAGGCCCCAGTAATATCACCTTCATCTGTAGTTTATTCACCTGCTCTTCCTTCAGTGCAAAATTTGCCATCAACTGCCAACAATTGGGCCTATGCAGAAAACCGGTGCTAGACACGTGCTGAATCCACTTTTACGTGCCCCAACATGGCACACCTTTTAATGTGCAATGCATCAAAGATAGGGTATGCAAATGAAGGCTGCGGTAACTGTGCGCATACAAATGAGCTATGCGCTAAACTGGGTACAAAATGGCAGCATTAAACTGGGAGACAAACACCTGTGCCCAAGAACTATGAGCTAGTTTGGTATGCTCTCCCAGAGAATGGGCACCGCGTGGCTAATTTGCGTATCAGCCCTGATAGAATTTTGATGGCATCGGGGTTGATCGCATCATCGGGAAAAGCCCCCGATGCCATCAAAATAATGTTGGGGCCGGTGCCCTGACAATAAGAGAAACCCTGGCCGTAGGCAGTGCTTCCGCTTATTTTAAGGTACTGGGTGGAGAGCAGTGAATTTAGGGGCCGCTAGACCACCAGGTTATTTGATTTTAATTTGGGGTGGGGTGGGGATTTCAGGGGCTGCTAGACCACCAGATTATTTGATTTTCATTTGGGGTCGGGATGGGGGATACAGGGGCCACTAGACCTCCAGGTAGTCACTTTCTGTCGGGGCACTGGCCCCTGATAGTATTATGATGGAATCGGGGGCTTTTCTCAATGCCACAATCATCCCCGATGCCATCAAAATACTGTCGGAGGTGGAAGTCGGGGTCGCTGGGCCACCAGGGATTCTCTTATTGTCAGGGTACTGGCCCCCCGACTGTATTTTGATGGCATTGGAGGCTTTTCCCGATGCTGCGATCATCCCTGATGCTATCAAAATACTGTCGGAGCACGTGTTAGAGGTTTAAGTCACTTCAGACCCTGCAGTAAAAATATTGGTGCTATGGCTGGTTGCGAAATCCTCTACGCCTGTCTCTGCATCAGGAGTAGGCATGATTTGCATGCCAGACTATTATGTGCAGCTTATTTTCCTACATTTAAATACATCTAAATAACTGTGGCGTTAATTGGGCGCTAGTTGTTCCATCAGTGTCTACATGCATGTCCGTCTATTTTCTGTATTTAAAATGCGCTTAAACATAGCATTATCGGTGCTTTCTGTATCGACCTGAAAGTCCTTCTGCTGTCTACAAAGGACAAACAGGCCTATCTCTAAGAAAAAGAATAAATGGACATTAAACTGACATTAGCAATGACAACATCCAAAAACCAGCAGGAGAATATTTCAACCTTCTAGGGCACTCTCTATTTGACATTAAGTTGCCATATACTCCTATAATGGAATTTAAGAGACACTGCAGTGTGAAATTACTGAATTGGAGCTAAGCAAAAAGCTTAACACTGTCATTCTATGCCTAAACAAGGACAATGGCTTCATGGCTCACTAGAGGTATGAATGGACAACTATTCTCAGATAATTCTATCCATAGTTTCTCCATGGACTATCAGGATTGCGTCAGCCATACTTGGTGACGTCCCCCGACGGCGCCATAGATGCGGAAGTGCTCTCCAGAGCTCAGAAAGGTGATCCTTTCTGAGCACGCCCAGGTAGCCCACCTCACCGGCCCGCCCCCTAGCCAGCCAGTCTTCTTCCTTCCGCCTTGCCAGCAAGATGGAATCTGCTCTCCTCTAACACCATCATAGACTACAATCAAGATATTCAATGCCGAAACCATGTTTCAAAAAATGTACACACTGCAAGCACAAGATGAGCGTCACGGACACGCACGACATTTGCCTGCGCTGCTTGGGACCCGACCACAGCACCGAGAACTGTTCTCAATGCTCTCGCATGTCCCCAAGAGCTTGGAAGGCAAGGGGACATGCTTTGAGGGAGTACCTGGCGTCCATGTCCAAATCGTCTGCTGCGGCTACTTTTAAGGCAAGTTCCTCAGTGACTGCAGCTACGCCAGCTCAGGATGTGCCTTCTGGGGCCCCCATCCCCAGCCGTGCGGTCGAGGCCTCCTGCGCTCCTGCCTCCGATGCCTCCGACCTCCTCAGAAGCACGGCGGATGCAGCTTCCAACTCCGGAGCACTTGCAAGAGGTTCTGCTGCTCGCGCCCAGCCCTCTTCCTCTTCTCCTGGCTGCCACGCAGCCCCCGATAATGGCGCTGCCCTGCAGCCCTGGATCGATGCTGCCCCGCAAGCCTCCAGCTCCTCCCACTTCTGGCAAGGACAGATTCTCTTACGGCGCAGCCGCAGCTTCAGCCCTCGGCCCCGCTTCTATTCCGCCCAGTCTCCGCCTCCTCATGTCTCCACACCGAGGACTCTGATCGGCGCCGAAAAGAGAGGGCAGCCCCGGCGCCGTGCACACAAGCACAGGCGCCGCGATTCGCACAGCACGGCAAGGAGGCATGATGGCAGTGACAGTGGATCAAGGAGGCACAGCGCCGACAATGGGAGACCCAGGAAACGCAGAAGCAGCAGCAGCACTGACAGTTTCAGATCAAGGAGCAGGGAACGCCGATCCAAGCACCGCAAACACTACAGCAGAGGCAGAGACCCCAGAAGCAGTCGCCTTAGCTTCTCCAGCTCCCTCAGCCCGGATGTCCGGAGACACACCAGATCCTGCAGCTGCGCTGAGTCCAACAACTCCTCAGCTATTTTAAAGCTGCTGACACAGCTTGTGCAGCAAATGGCTCACCCACCCTCAGTGAGGCTGACTGATCCCATGGCTCGGGACCCACCAGAACATGCTCTTCCAATCTCACCTGTTTCGCGGTCACCCGCACGACCCACGCGGGCCCTACCATCACCGGGCCGCCCGTCCCCGGACAGCACCGTGGAGGAACACGACATTGAAATGGCCGTGGTGGGCTCTGCAAGCACCGAGCGCACAACATCTGAAAACAGACCCTCACCGGAGCCAGAAGGACAACCACCCCTGCCGGAAGACCTCACGTACCCTAAGTTCCTAGGTAAAATAGCCACCGCCCTAGCCCTCAATACCACCGCAGAGGCAGGGGAGCCCCTAACAGAGATCCTAAAATACCTCGCTACACCAAAGCCATCCTTCGCACTGCCTGTGCACCAAGTTAGATTCAAAATACCAAGTGCAACCTATACCCAGATTCGCAAAGCCACAACTGCCTCACCAATCCATCGTGGTGTCCTCAGCCCTCAAACGGGTCAAATCCTCGCGCACACACGCCAATAACCCTCTGGGCCGTGACCACAAACTCCTTGACGATATTGGCAAAAAGGTCTTCCAAGGAGCCATGCTCAGCGCAAGGATCGCGGCTCATCAGTTTCAGCACGTCCTCTTCCAGGACGCCTGCATGGCAAACATCAAAGCCGCCATCTCATCTCTTCCCAAGGAGTCCCAGGCGCTGATCTCCAGCACCCTTGTAGATATGTCTGAAGGCAACAAGCATCTCACCAGCATGGCGTTTGACACATTCGATACATCGGTGAGAACCGCAGGCACAGCCATATCCGACAGGTGATGGGCGTGGCTGAGAGCATCCGGCCTGCGCGATGACACCCATGACAAAATTGCCAACGCACCCTGCTCGGGCGAATCTCTCTTCGGAGAGAAAGTGACCGATACAGTGAATGTCATGAAGGAGCATTGCACTACGCTCCAAACCTTGGAGGAGGATGGTTTTGAGCGTCATACCAGTGCCCAAAAGACCAAATTTCCAAGGAAACCTTATTATTCATCCAACAAGTGATACTCCTCTGCCAACCAAAAATGGCAAAACACCAGGTACAAAGCAAACTCCTATCACGGACCCTCCCGGCAACGCAACTCCCAGAGGGACCGTAAGCAAAAGAAGGTCAGCAACATGCCTGCTAATAAAAGTGGCCCTTCCTTTTGATAAAACAACTCGCAGGCACCAACCCATATCGGGGGTCGCCTGACATTTTTTCTGGAAGAGTGGAAACAGATCTCCTCAGACTCCTGGGTGCTACAAATCATCCGGAGAGGATACCGCTTGCGTTTTGCAGCTTCTCCTTACCAGCGCAACCGTCCGATCAGCAACACCCCCCCCCCCTCATCTGCATCGAGCTATGGCTACAGAACGTCTACACCTGCTAGCCTCGCAAGCGATAGAGGAAGTACCCCCGGCAGAGGAAAACGTGGGTTTTTACTCCAGATACTTCCTCATTCCCAAAAAGATGGGCGGGGTTCGTCCCATCTTGGATCTGCGCGAACTGAACAAGTTCATCGTCAGGGAAAAGTTCAGGATGTACTCACTCAGCTCCATCCTTCCCCTAATTCAGGCCAGCAACTGGATGGCATCCCTGGATCTTCAAGAAGCCTACACACACATCCGCATTCCACAGAACGCACAGACAATACCTCCGCTTCCAAGTACTGGGGCGGCACTACCAATACAGAGTCCTCCCCTTTGGGCTATCGCCTGCCCCGAGAGTCTTCACAAAGTGCGTAGCCGTTGCTGGAGCGCACCTCCGCAAGCAAAATGTCTCCATATTTCCTTACCTGGACGACTGGCTCCTCACAGTCCCCTCATCGAGGGAACTGCAGGAATCCCTCCAGAAAACCACAAGCCTGATCTTCTCCTTGGGCTTCGTTGTCAATCTCGCCAAGTCACACCTCACACCATCATGGAGGCTCGAGTTCATAGGAGTAGTGATCGACACTCGGACCTCGAAAGCCTATCTTCCAGTCCGCAGACAGCTAGCTATCATCTCCCTAGCATCCAGTTCCGCCACAGCAGTAACCTGCTCGGCCAGATCCATTCTTCGCCTTCTAGGCCACATGGCTGCCACAACATCCGTCCTTCCCGTGGCGAGGTTGAAAATGCGCTTGCTCCAATGGCATCTGCGCACCCACTGGAACCAGCACTCTCAGCCCCTCTCCATCCATATCCCGATGACCTCGCGAGTCAAATCGCATCTCCGCTGGTGGACGGTGCCTATGAACCTCTCTGTGGGCAAGGAAATCCGTACCCAAGAGCACCAAGTGACCCTCACCACGGATGCATCCAACATGGGTTGGGGCGCACTCATATCTCAACTCAGCACCCAAGGAGCTTGGTCCCCTCAAGAGGGCCTATGTCACATCAACCTCCTCGAGCTGAGGGCCATCAAATACGCCCTCAAGGTTTTTCTGCCACACCTGAGGGGCAAGTCAATCCTCATCCAGACAAACAGCCAGGTAGCCATGTTTTACATCAACAAACAAGGAGGGACCGGGTCGCGTGCGCTCTGCAAAAAGGCACTGGAGATATGGTCTCTGGCTTTGGAGAACGGGTGCAGGCTGCGCACCTCCTATTTCCCGGGAGATCTGAACAAGCTAGCAGACAAGCTGAGCAGACAGTTGCAGCCACACGAATGGACTCTCCTCCCGGAGGTCTCCAACCAACTATTCAACCACTGGGGAACTCCAAGCATCGATCTCTTTGCCACTGAGCAGAATGCCAAGTGCCACCTGTTCTGCTCCAGATACCCATCCACCAAATGGGTGGCAGTGGATGCATTCAACGTGTGCTGGGGGAGTGGTCACTAGTGTATGCCTTCCCACCCACCCCCTCATCCTGAAGACACTGCAACAGATAGTGCTGGACAAGGCTCATGCCATCCTAGTGGTTCCCCACTGGCCACGCCAGATGTGGTTTGCCCTCCTGCTACACCTGGTGCAAGGGCCCCCCATTCGCCTGCCCCTCAGGTCAGACCTACTAACGCAGAGCGAGGGCACCACGTATCACCCCAACCTCAAAGCCCTCGCTCTCACTGCCTGGAAATTGAGCGGTTGAACCTCGCCGCCCTCTAACTACCAGCAGAGGTGCAGTATGTGGTCCTGGCAGCAAGAAAACCCTCCACCAGAAAGTCCTATGGCCTCAAATGGAAGAGGTTCAGCATCTGGTGTGCAGCACCACATGCCCGGTCGCCATCGTCCTACAGTACCTCAACTCCTTATCCAGCCTGGGACTTAAGACCCAATCTATACGCGTCCACCTGTCAGCGATAGCTGCGTTCCACACACTACCGGATAAGACCAACACCATTGCGGCGCTACCCCTCACCGCTTGCTTCATGAAGGGCTTAATGAACCTAAAGCCCCTGGTTAGGCCCCCGATTCCACCATGGGACCTCAACACTGTCCTCTGACGCTTAACACAGGAGCCCTTCGAGCCTCTCCAGTCTACCGACATGAAGTATGCTTCCTGGAAGACGCTATTCCTAATCACTATCACTTCCGCCAGGAGGATTAGCGAGCTACAAGCACTGGTGTGCCACCCCACATATACGCAACTGCACCCAGATTACGCATCCCTGAGGACCAATCCTAAGTTTGTTCCGAAAGTGCCATCGGCCTTCCACATCAACCAATCCATAGAGCTCCCCTCTTTCTTCCTGGAGCTGCATGGATCGGACGAGGAATGGCGTCTGCACACCCAGGACTGCCTAAGAGCCCTCCGGATCTACCTGCGTAGAACACAGCCCATCCGGAATGGCGAGCAACTGTTCGTGTCCTACGATCCCAATAGGCCGGGCAGGCTCGTCTCAAACTGTCCCATTGGGTATCCGCCTGTGTCGCATACTGTCTGGGCCCATCGGACAATGGACCCCAACCCACAGTTGGCCCGCATCGCCTCAGAGCACTGGCCACCTCAATTGCCAACCTACGCTCTGTCCCTCTGGCCAACATCTGCAGAGTGGCCACATGGTCGTCCCCGCACACATTCCAGAAACACTACTGCCTAGACCTCAGGTCCCAGAAGGGAGGTGCCCTTGCCACGGCCGTCCTCTCCACCGCGATGGAAGGCGCCACGGCGATACCAACACCTGTGGTCCCAGTGTGATGCAATCTGCTACTGGACCTGCGCGTACTGGACCGCCACGTACCGTACCAAGTTATTGCTGACTATTAATGCACTGTTGCACCTTACTTAATCTGCACCGTATTCTACACTGCGAAAATGTTGCACTGTTACTGCACTGTTGCACCTTGCGTGAAATGACAATGTTGCACTGTTAATACCACTGTTGTGCTGCACTTGCATGTATTATGTTTGCACCTTCTATGCCATTAAACTACTACCCGTACCAAGGTATCTGCAGTCTTGTTTTGCACGCTTCCCTCCTCCAACTCATCGCTTCAACAGCTCGGGAGACATCAAGTGTGGCTGACGCAATCCTGATAGTCCATGGAGAAAGCGGGGTTACTTACCTGAACCGGGGTTCTCCGTGGACAGCAGGATAAGTCAGCCACACAATCCCGTCCACCTCCCCTGGAGGAGATCAGCCCAGGTGAGCCGGCGCCCTAGCCGGAAAGGCTAGCTAGGAACATACTGGCTGGCTAGGGGGTGGGCCGGTGAGGTGGGCTACCTGGGCGTGCTCAGAAAGGCTCACCTTTCTGAGCTCTGGAGAGCACTTCCGCATCTATGGCGCTGTCAGGGGACGTCACCAAGTGTGGCTGACTTATCCTGTTGTCCACGGAGAACCCCGGTTACAGGTAAGTAACCCCGCTTTCTCTCACTCTCCACAAAGTTAGCTGAACTATTCACACTATTAACACCCCTTTCTTCTATACCCTGCTCTGCATTTTTCAATATCCCTCCTTTTTCATGTGTATTTACCTTTCTTCTAAACTGTAATTCATGCACCTGATGAAATGGACTCTTGTCCTCAAAAGCTCATGCCTCAATAAACTTGTTAGTCTATATGATGCTACCTGCCTTTGTCTTTCTTCCATAATGGAAAACTGGCAGACTGAAAACATCTCTCTGACAGAAAATTGTAGTATAAAAGAGCTTGTGCAAGAAACCATATATCTAGAAACATGAGAAGGTGCAACAATCCAGCACAAATCGAGAGAAAAGATAAGCAAAGAATACTACAGACGACTGAAATTGATATTGAAAACTACTTTGTAAGCACAGAGTAAGATACAAGCTATCAATCAGTTTACAGTCCCAGTGTTCTCATTCAGCTTTGAAACTGTTGACTAGTCTCATAAAGATCTTGAAAAATTAGATGTAAGAACAAGAAAACTCCTTCATGCTCGTGAGATAATCTATAAGAATCAGTGTATGCCAAGACTGCTAAGATGGAATTAGTTTTAAGAAAGATTATACATACAGAACTGTTATCATAGATTTTCCAGTATATTGAAATGCATCAACAAGTACTCAAAAGGTACTGAAGTATGAAAGTAAATGGCCAGGTCAGTCTCCATTCTTAAACCTAGACAAGCATTCTGATGAATGGAACCAGTGCATAGATGGAAAGAAGCAACAGAATTTGCAAAACAAGGGGGGAGTGGCTAATTCTCAAGATGGTGGCAGAGAGGAATTGAGCCACAATGCCTAAACGCAAAGGCAAGCCAAGAGTTTTCCCCATGGAGCCTGTGCCTGCTAGTGTGGGGCCCATGGATCGGTTTGTAAGACTCACCGAGAACCAAATCGGGGAGATCCGAGCAGGCTTGGTAGTGCCGGCAGAGGAGCTTGCGGCGTCTTCTGCCTTGGATGTGTCTCTCTCCCCTGATGAGCGTGCTCCTCCTGTTCTTCCGAGTCTTCTGGTGACCCCTCTGGTAAGCGGAACTGCAACCCTTCCTGATGAGGCAGCGGCTGCGATTCTGGAGCGGGGCTTGGTGGAAGAGGTTTCCGGTGGGCAGCCAATTGTGAGCGTGGCTGCAGACTCAGGAAAATTTCAAGCTGTGGAGGCTGCTGATTCCGCTCGTGGTTTGAGCGGTGCTGGTGGAGTGAAAACTTCGCTTGGGGTGGTAATGTCTGAATCTTCTTCTGCCTTTACTTTATCGCGTCCTGCCTCAGTGACTCTGGACAGTATATGGGAGGCGATAGCTCAACTTTCCCAGGTAGTAAGTCAGCAGTTGGCTCTTTCTAGTTCTAGGATTTCTAAACTTGAGGAAACTGTCTCTAAACATGTTAATGATGTTGTGGAGATAAAGGGGAAAATGGAAGTTTCTGAGCAGAAGCTTTTGCAAGTTTCTGATGTATCTTTATCCTTGGTCAAAGAAAATGTGGCCTTAAGAGCGAAGCTAGAGTCACTGGAAAATGCTACCAGGTCTTCCAATATTTGTCTTTTGAATTTCACGGTGGTTCCTGCAGTAGCTCCCTTGGACCTGTTTAAGAAGTATCTTCACTTTTGGTAACATCTGATTTGCTTCCTCCTATTTTGAAAGCTTACTATTTGCCAGCGGGCAGAAAAGACGGGAAGATGGCTGTTGGGACTTTAGAAATGGATTTTCTCAATGTCTCCGCTCTTCTTCAATCTCCTAAGGAAGATGAACTGTCTGCTTCCACTTTGTTAGTATCATTTGCCCTTTCATCAGATTGAGAGTGGATCCTCAAGTTATATTATAAAAAGAGAGCTAACTTGTTTATGGGCAAGAAAATATCGATTTTCCTTGATGTTGCCAGAGAAACTCAGAAAAGACGTAAAGCTTTTTTTACTGTTATGTCCTGGGGTGATTCAGATGGGATCTTCTTTTGTATTAAGATTTGCTTGTAAATGTATTGTAGTTTTTCAATTGCAAAAGTATGTCTTCTTTCAGCCTGAAGATTTGTCCTCCTTCATCAGCACTTATATTTTTACATCTTCTCCTTCTTGAGTGGTTCCTCATTTATTTATAAGATGGTCTCGGGCCTCTGCCATCTCTTCTTTTGTGGTTTATTGTTTTTTCCTTTATGAGCACTGGGGGGGGCGGGGGGGGGGGTGTCTCCTGCCCCCAGTATGTTTATCCATGCTGCTTCCCCGCTGTTGAGGACTATTGATACCCTTGCGAATTTGTTTCCTATTATGTTTCGTGTATTCTTTTTCTTTGCAAGTTTGTATCTTTGCTGTACAAGCAGTGTTGCTTGATATATTGTTAAAACTTATAAATATGGGAGAAAAAGAAGATATTCTTCCGCAAATGGACAACCAGAGGAGAGCAGCGGAAGTAATGACCACAGCCTACCAGGTGATAGATAAAATTCTTTATTAAGGACCTTAATAAAGAATTTTATCTATCACCTGGTAGGCTGTGGTCATTACTTCCGCTGCTCTCCTCTAAAACGTATAAATATAAAATAAAAAATAAAAATAAAAAAAGGAATTTGCAAAACAAGAGAACAAGTGCTTTAAAGAATTAAACCAGAAAGCAAGAAAAAACAACCAGCTAAAGTACAAATACAAAGAGAAATAGAGAATTACTGCAGAAATCACAAATAGATCAAACCCTGACACACAAAACACACAAATGGTTAAAGAGGAGTGAATTTAAAATTGAGGATGAAAAATTGATAATTGCAGTGCAGGATGGTGAACTATAGAAAAGATGATTCATAGCCAGCATAGAAAATAATTGGTAAAACAGACAAATACAGATTTTGTAGCAATGAACTAGAAACAGTCATATCTTATTGCTGGGTGTGACATTCTAATGTCAGCAAAACTGTATGGAAAAGGCAGAATAAGGTAACACATCTCATTCACTTGAAGTTATCTAAACACTAGAGGTCGATGCAGAAACCCTGTGACAGAGCCCAGCACAAAACCCTAGCGCAGGGTTGCCTAATGTGAGTTTAAAGCTAACTTTTTGCACAGTCATGCTGTAAGCAAACAGCTTGCAAATCAGTTGCATGCAAAAAGTCAGCATCAAACAAAGGGAGCAAGTCAGACACACGAGTACAGGGACCTGCATTAAGTCTGGCACCTGTGTGCATGGACTGAATGGCAACCCCCCCCTCCCCCACACCAAAAGTCATCTGAGGTGAAGTTGACACTTCATCTCAGATGACTAGACTCCCCAAGTGGCCCAACCTCTGATCCCACCCTGATCCCACCCACTTCCAAAACAATTACATCCTCTGATGGTCTAGTTCCAACTCTGGAAATCCCTGCCAAGCAATATCAGAGCAATGAAAGACTTAAAAGAGTTCAGAAAGAGGCTCAAAACATACATCTTCCAGGAATATTATGGGACAGTCACATAGCACCAAATTGGACAGACAAGTGTCCTCATCACACACAGAATTAGACTCTCCTTGATTCTCAATGTAAATAAGTTACCTGTATGCAGTATATCCAACCTTTGTTTCTCACTGTAAATAAGTCACCTGTAGTCAGCATGTCATACCCCCCCCCCACCCTTCCTATAAGATGGATAGTTAAAATAACCCTGTTATCTTGTATCTGTTACAATGTTCTATGAATGTTCTATATAACATAAGTTCCCTGTGTTCAATGTAAATCGCCTTGATAAACCGAAAGACAGTATATAAGAAATGTTAAATAAATAAATAAATAGTGCCCCCGTCGCTCATTGCTTGCTTTCCCTTCTTGCAGATAAAAGCACACACTGATGGTTAGTTGAGTATTTGTTTTTCAGGACTTTCTGCTTTGCTTTGTCTGCCACTGTTCTTTGCCATTGCACCAAGAAGCTGCTGATGTAAAGAACTATGTGGCTTGCCTAATGTTTAGCCAGCCTTGGATAATCTCCAGTATACCCTGGCATAAGAGTGAGTTTCATTTCTGACATGGTATGCACAACGTTTTTTTCTTTATAAATTTTTCCATTAATCATACAATCAATATGCATGAAACGAGAAATGACAATAAGAGCCCGATTCAAATAGGGGCACATCTGGGCCATCCGGACAGCCCCAAGCAAGACGGGCCCATTTCAACCCGATTCTGGACCGCAGGAACAAAACATTCCCGCAGTAACCAGAATTGGGCCCGAGAATGGCCTAATGTGCTCCTGCTGCCTGCAGGTACATCCTTCCCACAGGTGCCCCTGATTCACGCATTCTCAGCCCCCTTTTCCCCACTGTCTGACCCAAGGCTGGCCTGCCATGGCCTGGATCAGGCAGTGGGGACCCCCCTGCAACCGGCCCCAGGGGAGGATCCCTGGGCCCGATCGCTGAGTTTTTGCTGCTTATTCCATTCTTGAAGTAGAATAAGCAGCATGTCCCCATGGGCCTGGCAGGATATACAGGGCCGTGACCTGAATTGGCCCTGTACATCCTGCCGAACTGGCCTGCCCCCGCTCTGTCCCAATCCCGCCTCCTCCCGCCCTGATGTACAGGGAGAGCCGGAGAGAGAATCAGGCCCCATTGGGACGTGCAGCCCTGCAACCCGCATTTCAGAATAGGGCCCTAAGTCCCAAAACCAACAAAAAAACCTATCACATAAAGGAAAAATCAAATATTAACACTCCACAAATCTAGTAGGGCAAAAAAGCAAAATGTTATTCAGTCTTACTCATACATCTAAGAAAGCTTATTTCAAGGTAAAAATAAAATAAGGGGGAGGGTGGGAGAGAGCAATATCAGTTGTAAAGGAAAATCACAACTTCACATCAACCTCTTCTTTTGAAGACAGAAATTATAAGAGCTGTTTAGGGTCATAGAAGGTCATTGCAGGTCATAGTGGAGCACTGCCGTTTTCGGGGCTGAGAAACACCCCATTACTGTTCAGTTCTGAGGTCTGAAGACTCCCCAGATCTGCCAAGGATATTGTCCCTCTTCCCAAAGACCAAACTCCACAAGCCTTGAGGGTAGCTTGAATGTCCATCGCCAATATAGCCGGACCCAGAGGTAAGCCCTTTAGTTTATGTTTTTATTACCCCATTCTGGGGAGAAACCGGCACAGTGTCTTGCTGTAGGGAACTCAGGCACGCACAGCCTCTCCCCATGCCATCTTCCCCCCGATTGTCACCTGCTCCTATGAGATGCACAAATATAAGCCAGGTGCTCCTTGTGGTCTTGGGCAAGCCACGTAACCCTCCATTGCCCATGTTCCCTTTAAAATAGTTATCTCCAAGTTATTCAATGTAATTTCAGTTTGTTCAATGTAAACCGCCTTGATATCATGAAAGGCGGTATATAAGAAATGTTAAATAAATAAATAAATTACACCAAGAGAAGCCTCCTCTTTCAAATATGCTCACTTATACCAGTTCTACTCTATAGCAAGCCACTGGGAAAGTAAAGCATTCTGAATCTGTCACTGTAAAACCCTGCAAAGGGTTATATCTGTTACATCTTCAGACATAAAGGTAAATAGAAACCTAATGAAAGAAAAGTAAAGCAACTGAGAAATTAATACAAATTATGTCCAGAGCCATGGTAACTTTTCAGGCATCTTTGAAGAGAAGATAAGTAGCGTACAGCACACAAAAACATCTTCAGTTCAAGCTCCATTTACAAATCAGCTGGATGTTACCAAATAAGTAACTGCTTCATTGATTTAACCTGCTGCTAGCTAAAGACAAGAGTTATCTGCATAATCCATGGGGTTCACGCGCTGTAGAATGAAAGCGCCATGTGATAGAACCGATGATGAAACCAAGACTCTATACCCAAGGAGGGAGAAAACCCCAATGGCAACAACCTTTCTAACAGACCCAGCAAAGTTGTTGGAAAATAGGGGATTCCCTCATTAAGTTAAATGTTTAAGGATAGAAGCCTTGGGAAAACTGAAACTTAAGTAAGATCCTTAACCCCTAAAGTTTGAATCTTTAGCCTAATAAATGTATAGGATCAATTTTCAGCTGCCGTGGTCAGCGTTTTTTAAAATGTTGGTTGTGATGGTCAAATGAAATGATTTGCATACACTAACAGGCCGATGCAGAAAACTAGTGCAGCCTTCAAGCACAGATAACACCACTTTTAAGCACACTTACTGCTACCGCCAAATGCAGAAAACCCCCCCCCGGATGTGCGCGTACACCGCACAGGAAAAACCAGCGCACAATTAACACCAAGAGTATTTATTTTTTTTTTAAACTTTTATTTTCATTTTGCAACAAACAAAAGAAACAACACACCAAAAGAGACAAAACAAGTATACAATAAGGAAAAGTAAACCCATTACCCCCCACCCCGATGCTTCTTCTCTACCCGATTATATCAGCATGTGAGCGCTTCCAATTAACAGTGATTATACATCAAACAATCAAAAGAGTATCTACAATACAGCATGATCATGGGACAGAGATATATACAAAGTTAGACAGTCAGATGAGAGCGTTTAGCAAAATGTACATAGTCATTGAGCATCTTCCATTGAGACCAATGAGAAGGAGTCTGAACGGAAGAAGCGAACAGACGAGGTATTTGGTCATATTTACTGTAAAGACAGGCATGATTCCACCATTCATTGGGGCTCAAATGGGAGCTAATTTTCCAGTATTACTTAATTGGGGAAATAGCAATGCCAAGCATAAAGTTCGAAAGGAAATAAGCCATTTTTGGGAGAGAGGGGATCCCCGCAACTGGGCGAAGTCCCACTATCCTCCAAGAAAGGGCTCCTGAGAGTGCTAGATAGACTAAATACGACCCCAGACCCGACGCCAGTAATACTGTAGTGCGGGATATTCATGCATAACATGAGGCAATGAACCAATGGCCGCAGGACGTGTCCAGCAACCATTGCCCTGAATAGTGTTCCATTTGTCTAATCTGTGAGAAGTGTAAAAACACCGGTGGGCTAGAAAGAAGAGGGTCTGAATGAGTGAGGCGGATCGGGAACCCGTGTCCCTCTACTCCAGATAAGGCTCTATTGCTCCGAGGTCAAAGTCACATGCAATTCTCTCTCCCATACTTTCTGCGCTATGAGGGTATCTCTGGTTATAGCATTACAGAAGGTTTAGTAAAATTGGATGCTACACCCGGTGAACTACCGAGAGATCGGAAGTCTCCAATCAACCTTATGTAGAGAATGCCGATGGCGGGAGTACTCTAGTGCACCGAAGGCGATGCTGAAGTTGCACTGACCAGAGTCGGGAGTCTAAAGATTGCATAAGAGTAATAAAGGCACCTAAAGTGTCTAAAAGCATTGGTGGATAGTGGGAGTCTGATGGGAGAGTCATACCAGGGAGAAAGGTAAGAGGAATCGGTTTGCAAAGGCCCGCTTCTATATCTAGCCACACAGGTCTACTCGGTACTGGATCTTTCAACCAACGAGCACCTTGTTTGAGAAGAAAAGATTGAGGGAACACTTGAGTAAAATCGCCACCAAGTATTAATGGGGCATTGGCAGAGGCCCAGGCCAACTGCGCAATACTTGCATAGTAAGCAGGGTTGTCCACATTCGTGGCATAATGCAAATACACGTGAATTCACTATCTCCAACCTCAAGGTGTACACGGGCCCATCTACCCTCCTTGTCAGCGCTAATATCAGGTACAGTAGCGTGCTAAGACTTCTTAACCAGAGTGGCTATCCCGTACCACTTGAAAACGGTGGGAGAATAGGCAGCTACCATGTGAGGCTTAGCATTGAGTTTCAGTGTTTCAGCAGAGTTTAAATGCGTTTCCTGAAGAAACACTAAATCAACATGCTCATGGCTAAGATAGCTAAGGATTTTCTTTCCTTTGAGTGGACCATTAATGCCTTTGACGGTGAATGAGAAGATTTTACATAAGGCCATTCAGAAAAGTTAAAAAGTCTGAGCATGATAGCACACATAATTTCACTATGTCCCTCAAACTGACTGTATCTGGCTGTACACATGACATAGGAAAAATAAACTAATATAATACAATGAAGCGCCCCACATTAACAAAGAAAACCGCAGTACGGTAGAGGAGAAGCAAAACCCCAAAATTACTGGCGACCATGTGTCTGCGGGGAGAAACCCCCGAGAAGGCCGAAATTGAAAAAACACATAACCTGTAGGACTGTGCGTGCTCCGAATCCGACCGAGGCACACATCATGAAGGGATAGGAGACCAAAAAACAAAAGTCATATAGAGAAAGAAAGAAAGTCCAGGCTATTTCTGTGCTTGGCTATGACCGCCGCATCGGGCCCTTCAAAATGGCGGATAGAGCCGGCAAATAAGAGTCCAAGAGTTGGGATTAGCGCATCTGCTCTGCTTCTTTGGAGTCTAAAAATGTTGATAGTAGATCAGGATCTTCGAACGTCCTGGTTTGGTTGTGGAGAGTCACTCGGAGCTTCGCTGGATACAACAGGCCAAAGCGAGCCTGCAGCTGTTGAAGTCGAAGGCGAAAAGCAAGGAGTTTCTTCCGCCGGTCAACGGTAGGCTTTGCCAAATCAGGAAAGAAGGAGACCTTACGACCTTCAAATTCCAAATGATGATTCGCTCGGGCAGCATGTAAAATTTGTTCCACTTGTTGATATCGTAGCAAGCTAAAGACAATAGGCCGGGGGGTCGTGCGGTTGAGCGCCATGTGGGCAGGAACACGGTGTGCTCGATCGATTTCCAGTTCTCTGTGAAAAGTAATCTTCAGCAAGGAGGGAAGAGTTTTGAGCAAGAATTCTCTTATATCTCCTGCTTCCACCCCCTCCGGCATTCCGAGTAGCCTCACATTGTTGCGACGGGCTCGATTATTGCTATCTTCTAACTCCTTTTGAAGATTCTGTATCTGGCGCTCAGCCTCGTCCAGTTTGCCCAAGCGCACCTCGTGCGAGTCGAGGACCCCCGCCATGTTGTCCTGCCGTAATGAAAGACTTTCAAGTCGGTCCTGGAGCACTCCAAAGTCTTCTCGCATGGCTCGAAGCGCTTCTCCATTGGACTGCACCAATTCCTTCACGCCGCGTATTTCCTCCAAAATCTCCAGGTGCATCTCGGGGTTTTCACGAAATGGAACCATCTTCTGTGGGGAGGACACCTCTGTTTTGGAGCGTTTTCCGTGAGAAGAAGAAGGAGACCCGAAGTCCAAGCACGCTGGTTTATGGGCCGCCATTCCCCCCGAGGTGCCCCGGTCAGCTCGGAGCGAAATAGTAAATTTGTATAGGTATTAAGTCAGGATTCTAAGTAGGCCTCTCGGGAGCTTCAACACAAAGCGTCCTACCCGCTGGACATCAGGCTCCGCCCCCCCAACACCAAGAGTATTTAAATGTATTTAGATTACAAGCAAATGAGTAGCACATAATGAAATGGTATGCAAAGAAACGCATAGAGGATTTTGCGGCCAGCCTTAGCACCAATATCTTTATGCCTGGGTCTGAGGTGGCTTAAACATCTAGTGCAGGCCCCTGACAGTTTTTTGGTGGCATTGGGTGCTTACCTTGATGCCTGGGATCATCTGTGGAGAAATGTCAAAATACTGTTGAGGCCAATAACCCTTACAGAAAGCAAAATTACTGGTGGCCCAGCAGCTCTAATCCCCCCATCCCCTCCCAACTAAAAATAAACCTGGTGGCACAGTGGCCCTGAACCCCCGCCCACTGCCAAACCAAAAATAACCCTGGTGGTCCAGCAGCTCCGAACCCCCAACACTCCTCCGATACCTTCAGAAATGAGCGGAAGCACTGCCCATGCACTCCTGCTCTAGCCTCGCCATCTTGAAAAACTGGTGACGCCTGGCCCCACGCAGTGCATCCTGGGATGCATTGGATGAGGTCAGGCTGCCAGATCATCTGAGAGGAGTTTGACATTTCCCCTCAGATGATCCAGGCATCGGCGCAAGCCCACGATGTTATCAAAATACTATTGGGGCTCATATGCTAATTAGCCATGCGGTGCACCTGTTTCTCTGGGAGATCATGTCAAAGTAGTGGCAACTTCTTTGGGTGTATACGAGTCCCTTTCTGAAGGCCAGTGCTGAAGTCACACGCTATCAGTGCACTGCAAATAGGTGTAAAAAGTTGATAGAACGCAACTTCAGCGACGGCTTTCTGCATTGGCCTGTAACATTTTTAAGGTGCCCAAATAAACCAAATTCATGGTGACAAATGTACACCCCTACCAGTCTCAATCCTTTTGAAAGTGTGCTCTCCAATTTTGTGCTCATGGTAAAACTGTTTGACAAAGCATGTGCCAGTCACTATGGATAATATTATCTTGGTAGCTGTCATTTCAGTGAGCGGTAAAAGTACAGGCTCTAGCTAACAGTGCTTATTCTGGCATTTTCTAAAGGCTCACTGGGACACAGGTTGTCAATTAGCGCAGGATGATTCTCCCACTAGCTGTGTTGGAGGTGCGAGTGGGCGTGGTGAGCTTGGTGAGCCTGGTGAGCTTGGCACAGTTAACGTTGTGTTCACACTGCATGTAACTGTATTACGGTGGGTTTACCTCGCTCCACCTCAGTAGGTGGCGTTAGGTGTACCTGAGACAAGGCTCTGCATTAACTGCCAGGGAAATGCTTTCCACACTCCTGACAGTTAACGCAGAGCTGTTGCACCTAATGCATCACGGTTTCTTCACTACTGGCATGTTAGAAGCAACGCCTTAGCGCCCATTAGTAAAAGACCCCCAAAGTGTTAGCGTTAATGGGCAAAAAGATAACTTGTACCCTTTCATGAATGAAATGTCCAATGGCAAGAGGAGCACTGCCGTGTGTGTTGGTTCAACCCAGGCTGGTATGGGGGTGGAAGGCTACTTTTCAGGAAGGCTAGAACCTAGTGTAGAATTAATTGCATGGCAATGGTGTCTAAAAGGAAATGGATAAAAACTTACAGCTGACTGATAGATACAAAGTGCCAAAAACATTAAAATATCATAAGCCCAGGTTTCAGGCCTGAGTATTTTTCCTTCATGATTAATGATTGGTCTCAAACAGGATGAGGAAAAGGTAAAGCAGAGTTTGCCATGAAGTAGTTTAAAAATGCCACAGCTGAAAAACAATTTGTTGTAACATCAGGGTTTTTTTTAATATAAAATTCTCTACTAAAATGTAAAGGTCAGGAAATATTTGGGTGTTTATAAATGCTGTCTGGAAGCAGATTTTCTAAAGGTTAAGATGTCATGTAGTTTCAGACTTATGGGCATAGGAGGGGGCCCTTGAGTGCCAGCTGTACCTCAGGCCACTCAGTGACTGGAACACACAGTGACAATGGACGGCAGGAGGCTGGATGATCAGGAAGCACCACGAGGCCACTTCAAAAACCAGGGATTATAGCTCATCTAATACTTTATCACCCCTGACATTCTAGTGACTGTATACACATCTAGAGTTGACAGTAAACGAGTCCCCCTGATCCCACATGGAAGATTAAAGCCTGAAAGCAGAAGTTAGCGGGTAGAGCTCCAGAGCTAATATACAGCACCATTCAGAGTAGCGACCTGAAATATACAGAATCCCAAAAGGCAGCCATAATAGCACCTGCTTACAAATAGTTTTACAGGATCATTAACATTCACAAGCACCTAGTGAAAAGGGTAGTGACGTTCGATCAGGGGCTGCCATTTTAATTCATGGCATTTCTTACCAAGTAATGTTGGAAGTAATTTTATAACTACCCCGATTAGTGGAAAGTACATTCATACTCTTTACTATTAGCCCAATTCCATAACACGCATGTCTGGCCCGCGAGCATTCCAAACTGAAACAGGCCAGATTTAAACCAAATTCCACACCCGCAGTTATAGATGCATCCACGGTTCTGGAATTGGGGACATAGATGTTTCTGGCATGGCACAAACAAAGCACTATAGCATACAAGAGACGGGTATATGCAGTAAACAGCCGTGGACATCCCTGCGCTCACCGTATTCTGAAAAGATCGACATTTCCAATCCTGCCCATCTCCACCATATACCCATGGATGGCCACACCTCCTCTGTAAAACGTGCATCTCCTAAGCTGCTCCTCTCACTGACAGTGCTGTGCTGAGGCAAACTACACATGAACACAGATGATACATAAAGGTTGATGCAAACTAGATTATATATACTAGTCTGTTTCACACCCAGATCATTGCGAAGTAATCTCAATACACTCAAAGATAGTATAAAAGCCAAATAGAAAGTGATATGTTTGTCATGACATACCTTGCATCACAACATACATGGCAGTAGAAGAACTCCTTAGTTATTCTTGCATTGGTCATCTCTGAAAACAGTCTGTACAATGCTAAGTATGGACAAGAAAAAAATCAGAAAAGGTTCTCTATGTGTGTGGTTTGAATGTTGCACAGGAGGATCTGGTGTGTTCATCTCCAATTCGGGGGGGGGGGGGGGGTCATGAATGCCTGGCCAGTACCTGGACCGTAGGGATGATCACATTGTCACCAAGTGCCAGTGTGAATGGGCAGAAAAAAATCATAAAAGGTTCTCCATAGCTAAATGTCAAAACATATCCCTGTCAATAATAAGGGACCCTCAGAATGAGAGCATTCAACAGTGCAAACAGCACTAATACAAGCCTAAAAGCACCATCATCTCTAAAAATGTGCTTTTGGGCATGTATTAGTGCTACACTCAAACCACACATATATACACACACACACACTCTCACTTGCAGTCACAAAAAACATATTTCTGCCAAAAAGATGCTGCCTTGCACCTATCAAGACCAGCTGATCTGCGTTTCTCACCCAAAAAATAATCTTTTCCATACTCACTTATATAATATCCCTACATCAGAAGTCCTATTTTTCAAAACACAGGAATTGTTAGGAAACCCTAGAGTAGCTCCTTTAGCATAAACAGCAAATGTCAGCATAGCCAGAATAAACGCTATTGCTCATCTTAATATTTCTGTAGGGGTATGTTTATTAATGTTTCTTTACCTTACAACCTTCCCTCACCTCTGCTTTCTGTTCTTTAAAACTGCATCTTGTGTTTTTCCAGATTGCAGACACACCAGTTCAAAATATAATTGTCGCAACCCTTCTTTTATATGGGACACATTGTAGAGCAGAGTAGAATATTTTCTAAGTCCTGGCTTTATTCCACTTTTCCACAGGAATAACATGGGCATCTGTGGGAAACACTTGAAAAGCACACGGGCCTTTCCTGAATGCACTTTATATGTGTCTGTGGCTGACCATGCCCCCTCCCACCCATGTTCTGAGATCCCCATGCTAGCACAGTGTATATGCAGGGCCGTGGACGTGTCAGAATACGCTCATAGATGTTTTTGCCATCCAAACAGCTTATTCATGTTCTGGAATGAGCTCCTATGTGGATTCCACCAACTTTCAAAAGTCAAAGCATTGACAATTAGCCCTGGAAAACCATGGTTGCCTTTCCTTTAGCTATTGCTGAAAAGGCATGAGCCAAATATAAATAAATAGTCACCTGCTATTTGCGGCGGACTTTTGAAAATTTAAAAGAATATGCTTAAGTATAACCCCCACCCTGCCCTTACCCCCATGGATGCCTATGCTTGCAGTGGATAAAACATAGTTACTCACCTGTAACAGGTGATCTCCGGGAACAGCAGGAATTTAGTCTTCACATATGGGAATCGTCGGTACCGACGGAGCCTGCGTGGGAACGCTCCCCAGCGTCCAATTAGAAAGCTTTTGGGAGCATCCCACAGCGCCTGTGTGCTGCCTTCCCGCCTTTCCCAACTGCCTCTCTCCAGTTGAGTTTAAAGCTGAGACAAAGAGAGAGAGAGAGAGAGACAGAGGGAAAGAGAAAGAGATAGATAGAGAGATACAACTCCTAGGGGAGGTGGGTGGGTTGTGAAGACTAAATTTCTGCTGTTCCCGGAGATCACCTGTTACACGTGAGTAACTATGCTATCTCCAGGAACAAGCAGTAATGTAGTCTTCACATATGGGGACTCCCTAGCTTTAGATGCCAGGGAGAGAACCCCAGAAGTAGTGTTTCCCTGTGAAAGGGCTCCACTTCCCCCAATGGATCTCTGGCATCCTACCAGGGATGGTGGGTAGAAGTTGATTAGGTATGGAACAGGTGTTGGAGAACAGCCTGACCAAACAAGGCATCCCGGCGGGAGTCCTTCTCCAAGCAGTAACGGGCTGTGAAGGTATGAACCGAGGCCCAAGTTGCTGCTTGACAGATGTCGTCGATAGACACAGAGTGGAGATGAGTCATTGAAGCTGCCATGGCTCTCACATTGTGAGCTGTGACATGGCCCTCCAGAGGAAGGTTCTTGCTCTGATAGGCAAATGAAATACACTGTGCAATCCAGTTGGACAGTGTTCTCTTGGAGACTGGAAGTCCCAAATGAGAAGGATCAAAAGCAACAAAGAGTTGAGAGGATTTTCTATGTTGCTGTGTTCTTTGTAAGTAAAAGGCTAAAGCTCTTTTACAGTCCAAAGTATGAAGATTCTTTTCTGCATTTGATGCATGAGGCCTTGGAAAAAGCACAGGCAGGTAGACTGCTTGGTTCAGATGAAAAGGCGAGACCACCTTTGACATAAAGTGTGGATGAGTCCTAAGGACTACCTTGTCATGATGGAACCTTGTATAAGGAGGATCAGCCACTAGTGCCTGCAACTCACTAATGCGACGTGCTGATGTGATTGCAATGAGAAAGATAACTTTCCGGGAAAGGAATTTCAACGAGGTAGTAGCTAAGGGTTCGAAAGGTGGCTTCATGAGCTGGCCAAGAACCAGGTTTAAGTCGCATGCCACCAGTGGTGGCCTAATGGGAGGCTTAGTTAGAAGAAGGCCTCTCATAAATCTTGCTATAAGAGGATGGGAGGAAATAGATTGTTTATTTAAAGGCTTGAAAGAAGCTGCAATAGCACTCAAATGGACTCTTACTGAGTTAGTCAAGTCCTGCATTGAATAAATGAAGGAGATACTCCAGTAATGATTCCAGAGGTATCGCAAGGGGGCTAAGACCCTTCTGCTAGCACCATATGGTAAACCTTTTCCACTTGAAAGCATAAGAGTGTCTTGTGGAAGGTTTCCTGGAAGCATGAAGGATATCCTTTACTTGCTGAGAAAGGTTAAGATCATGAAGATCTAGGCCTTCAGCAACCAAGCCCTGAGATGCAGAGACTGGGGATTGGGATGACATAACATTTCGTCCTCCTGAGACAGGAGATCTGGCGCATATCCTAATTCCAGAGAGGGAGCTTGAGAGAGATGTAGAAGCAGAGGGTACCACACTTGCCGTGGCCAATGTGGAGCTATGAGAATCATACGGCCTCTGTCTCTCTGAAGCTTGAACAAGGTTTTGGGAATTAGGGGAATGGGTGGAAAGGCATAAAGGAAGTCTTGACCCCAATGAAGGAGGAAAGCATCCCTGGCCTGAGAGCCCTGAGCTGGAATTCTGGAACAGAACCGGGGAAGTTTGGCATTCAACGGACTTGCAAAGAGGTCTATGTCCGGGGTTCCCCAAATTTGAAAAATCTTGGCTACCTGGTCTAAATGTAGAGACCATTCGTGTGGAAGCAGAACTCGACTGAGTCTGTCTGCCCAAGAGTTTTGGATTCCTGGAAGATACACTGCCAGGAGATGAATCTGATGCTCTCTGGCGAGGGCCCATAGTCGCAAAGCTTCATTGCAAAGCGACAGAGAGCCTGTTCCTCCCTGCTTGTTCATGTAGAACATGGCTACTTGATTGTCCATATGAATGAGGACTGTCTTGTAACTGAGCAGGGTGTGGAACACTCGAAGAGCAAGGAAATTTGCTCTGAGCTCTAAGAGATTGATGGGTAGATGGGTCTCCTGTGGAGTCCAAGTGCCCTGGGTGGAGAGGTCTTGCAGATGAGCTCCCCAACCCATTGGTGAAGCATCTGTTGTGAGAGTTGCCTGGGGTGAAGGTTGTTGAAATGGGGACCCCAACAACAGGTTTTGAGTGGACTGCCAACATTGGAGGGACAAAATAAGGCGATTTGTGTTTGCTATTTTGTCTGCCAGGCACCCTGATGCCTGGGTCCATTGAGTAGACAAAGTCCACTGGGCTGCTCTCATTTGGAGGTGAGCATAAGGAACCACATGCACGGTAGATGCCATGTGGCCTAGTAGTTGTAACATTTCTCAAGCAGTGAGATGAAACTTTAGCACTGCTTGAGAAGCTAACTGCACCATGCGAAGGCAACGGGTCTGAGGAAGATAGGCCCTTGCTTTTCTGGTATCCAGCAAAGCTCCTATGAACTCTAGAGACTGAGTGGGAGTTAGGCTGGATTTTGGGATGTTTATGACCAAACCCAAATACTGAAGGAAACGCTTTATGCAAGATAGAGAAATCCTGGCCTCTGCCTCTGATGGGGCTCGAATGAGCCAGTCGTCTAAGTAGGGGAAGACGAATATTCCTAGAGTGTGAAGAAATGCTGCTACTACAGCTATGCATTTCGTAAACACCCTTGGTGCTGAGGCCAGGTCAAAAGGAAGCACCCTGTATTGGTAGTGCTTTCCTTGAAAAATGAACCAAAGGAACTTTTTGTGAGTTGGATGGATGAGAACATGAGTGTACGCATCCTTGAGATCTAGAGAACAAAGCCAATCCTGACCCTGAAGGTATGGCAGCAGAGTTCCCAGAGAAATCATCTTGAATTTCTCTTTGAACAGGAATTTGTTCAATTCTCTGAGGTCTAAAATAGGTCTGTGTCCCCCTGTTTTCTTTGGGATAAGGAAATAGGGGGAGTAAAACCCTGTACTCTGTTGAGGAATGGGTACCTCTTCTATTGTCCCTTGGGCAAGAAGCATAGTGACCTCTTGATCTAACAGGTTGATGAGAGGTGTCTGAGAATTGAACTGTCTTACCATTGTGGGAGGGGGCATGCAGCGAAAGTGAAGCTTGTACCCCTCTTTTATAATGGAGAGAGTCCAATGTTCTGCTGTTATTTGCCCCCATCTGGGGCAAAGTGACACAACCTTCCTGGAGTGGTGGAAGGCTCTGGTTCGTTCAGAGCCAGGTAGGCCAGGTTCTCTAAATGGAAGTCAAAGGCCTTGTGGAGGCTGAGACTGCTGAGATGGTTGAGGCTTAGCAGTCTTTGCTTTCCTTTGTTTAGGTGGTTGCTGAGTCTTTCTGGCAGGTTGACCTGCAGAACGTCCCTCCTGGGAATAAGAGGGATAAAACCTCTTCTTTTTGGAGAAGAATGGTTTCTTGAAAGATATCTTCCTTGCAGGATCAGCTGTGGCTTTGGATAATCTATCCAAAGTGGAGTTATCAGCATCCATCTCATTGGCTTTCTCTTGCCATTTTTTGCCAAATAGATTCTCACCTGTACAAGGGATATTGCCAAGTTTGTCCTGCACCCAGAGCTCCAAATCGGATGCCTGGAGCCAGGCAATTCTACGTGCACCTATGGCAATGGCAGAGGTTCTGCTTATGCACTCAAAACAGTCAAAAGCTGCACGGTTGACAAACTTAGAAATATCCTGGGCATGTTTGAACATTGTGAGAAAATCCTGCCTCCTATCATCAGGAAGAAGAGGGCTCAAAACCTCTAAATCTCCTGTGACCTCCTTCAGGAACATTCCCATATATAAAATATAGGAACTGATCCTGGCAGAAAGCATGGAAGCCTGGAAAGTACGACGTCCAAAGGCATCCAAAGTTCGACACACACGTCCTGGAGAATTAGAGGCATGCCTCTTTGCACTTCTGATCCTTCTCATAGCTGATTCCACTACAATAGAGTGGTGAGGAAGCTGAGTTTTCTGAAAGCCAGGACACGGAGGTACTCGATACATGGTATCCAGTCTACAAGAGTGAGGAGAGGTGGTAAGAGGTGTTTCCCACATTCTCAACATGAGATCATGTAAGATCTCATGGATAGGCAAAGTAGCTGCCTCCTTAGAAGCCTTGGGATATTGTAGAATCTCCAACTCCTTTGCCCTGGGCTCTGTTTCAGGAGCCACAGTAATGGACAGACCTCGAGCCACCTCCCTGATAAAATCCTGAAAGGAGATATCTTCTGGAGGAGACATCCTGCGTTTAGGAGAGGAAGGCTCCTCCGGGAGAAGTACTCCGGTACCGACGAAGCTGTCAGAATCCTCAGATTCCTCCTTGGATTCAAAGTACCTCCTGTCCGGATGCTCTTGTAGAGCACGATACCCGTACCGACCGAAGTCGGTGCCGGGGGGAATCGGTACCGGTGTATCGGTACCGGAGGGCATAGCATGACTGGGTGCCGGCAATGCAGACACCGATGTCGATGATGATGCTGTTGGTACCGGTACCGGTGCCGGTTGAACTGTCTGACGCTGTTCCGAGGGTGTCGATGCCGCAAGGAGAGCTGCCAGACTGCGTTCAATAGCCAGGAACCTCTAGTCTATCGACGCTGCCAATGCCTGGGTATCGGTACCAGAGAAAGCAGCCAGTACCGCAGAGCATGGCACCAGTAGTTCTGCTGAGGTTGAGGCCTTGAGAACATCCTGGAGCCCCGATAATGCTTTGGAAGCCGAAGCCTCCCGTCGGGGCAATTTTGCCGGTACAGAACCCTCAAGGGCAATGCCAGAGGCATCTCGATGCTTAGAAGGAGATCTACCCTTTGAGGACCGGCCAGACTTATGTTTAGTTACCTGAGATCCATGGGAGGAAGACGAAGCCCTGGACGACGTTGATGCCACAGAGGCTGCATCGGAGGGAAAAAGGGTGCTGAGCTTGGCAGCTCGGTTTTGTCGACCCCTCTTGGACATCATGGAACAGGCCATACACTCCGAGATGGAGTGGTCGGGACCTAAACATTTAAGACACCATTCATGGGTGTCGGTGACGGAGATGGTACAGCCACACTTGGTGCACTTTTTGAAACCCAAAGCGGGTTTTTCCATAATGGAGGAAGTTTTGGGCCTAAGGCCCAAAATGGCGCGTGCATCTGAGGAAGAAAAGTTTGAAAAAAAGATTATATATATATATATATATATTTTTTTTTTTTTAAAAAGGAAGAAAGAAAGAACCGGCGGTACCAGTAAAGCGTCGAAGGCAGACACGACCACAAAAAAGAAGGAGAATAAGGAAAGGAATTTCTGCGGTGACAGGAACGACGACCTGCTGGCTCCGCGGAAAACGAGGAACTGGAGAGAGGCAGTTGGGAAAGGCGGGAAGGCAGCACGCAGGCGCTGTGGGATGCTCCCAAAAGCTTTCTAATTGGACGCTGGGGAACGTTCCCGCGCAGGCTCCATCGGTACCGACGATACCCATATGTGAAGACTACATTCCTGCTTGTTCCTGGAGATAAGTATGTACACACAGGCCCTATGCACATGCTTTTAACTACATATCAGGTGGATCATTTTGTAAAAACCATTTTCGGCACTGCTTGACCCAGGAAATGGCTGTGAAAATTACCCTCCCTGCATCCAAAAAAAATGGAAATGAAGCTATATCATTCAAATGGTTGTGCGCTGTGAAAAGTATTGTGACAGTCAATATTTCATTCTGCTTTCCTTTTCTTCCTTCCTATAGCTATACTGTGCAGAGCAAACGTGAATGGAATAACAGAAGCGACTGATATGCTAAGCACGGTATCACCACTTATCGACTAGTGAATAACTTCCTTTTCCATAGTAAAATCATTGAGAAAGTGGCATATCAACAACTTGCCATATTTGATAAAGGTGGAGAGTTTGCATGACTGCTCAACTGCATTTTGTAAAGGACACAGTGTGCAGACAACTCTCCTAGCTCTTACAAATGGGATTTAATTGGAGACCAACAGAGGAATGGATGTAATTCTGATGCTGCCTGATCAGTTGACTACTGTTGAACTTACTGTACATAGTTAATTGTACATAGTTTAAATTGTACATAGTACCCCAAAGTTTAAAAATTTAAAAATAATTGTTCATGTATATAGTTCTTAAAATGTTCAATGTAAACAGAAATGCCATTCTGTCTCAACTGTTTTTTGTAAACCGCACCTGATCAACGGAAGGTTGCGGTATATAAAAGTTTGTTAAATAAATAAAAATAAATAAAATACATTTTACACTATTCACCATAAGCTTCTGTATGGTTGCTTGAAGGAAACAGGAATATCTGGTACTCTAAAAAATGATGGGCCGAATTTTTGAAGGCTTTTACACGGGTAACTTCCTTAGTTAGCCATGTAAAGGACTTATCCAGGATTTTTGAAGGGCACCTACATGGGTAGTGCCCTTCGAAAATTCCGGCGAAGTCCCTAATGCACCCTGATGCTATCTGCACAGCATCAGGGCATGTTAGGGGCGGAGCGGAGACAGAGGAAGGGGCTATATGGGTAGCAGCGATTTTTCCTCACCTATCTTTAAGGTGCAGAGGCTATGCGGGTAGCATCAAAAATCACTGCTACCCATGTAGCCTCTGTGGCTGCCAGGGTGTCCAGACTATCCCGGACTTTCACTTCTGCCGCTGCAGAAGTGAAAATCTGGGTTAAGGGGGTCAGCAGGCAGACTATGCGCCACCGCAACGCATAGCCTGCCTACTTCAAAATTGGGCCCAATATCCATCATATTAAATGACTGAATGGAATAGATTTGTTGGGGTGGGGAGGAGTTCAATCATTAGCTTGTGGAGTACCACAAGAATCAGTACTCTCAGCACTTTATATCTGTGTGTATTTAGTCCCCTTGCTGTTGTTAAGTGCCATTGAATCAGTGTCAGCTCATGGCGACCCTCTGGATAGCTATTCTAAACTGTATTTGGTCTTGTCAGGTAGCTCATTGTTGACAGAATGGCATCCATAGCTGCTGTTGTTATATCGATCCATCTTATTGCTGACCTTCCTTTTTTGCGTTGACCTTCAATCTTGCCAAGCATGATGTCTTTTTTTAATGATCTCTCTCTTCGTATGATGTGTCCAAAGTATGAAAGTCAAAGTCTTGTCATCTGAGCTTCTAAAGAAAGCTTTGGTTTGATCTCCTCTAGTATTGACTGGTTTGTTCTTCAAGCAGTCTATGGTATACACAGTTTTCTTTGCCAGCACCGTAATTCAAAGGCATCAATTTTTTCCCTGTCTATCTTTTTTACTGTCCAACTTTCGCATCCATATGATGTTATTGAAATACCATGGCTTGGACAAGTCAAATCTTTGTATGGAAAGGGACATCTCTGCTTTTGAGAATCTTGTCTAGGTCCTTCATAGCCATTCTGTCAAGAACAACAAATCATCAGATTTCATGACTGCTTGTCTTTTCTTTATTGATTATTGATCCAAGCAGGTTAAAGTTGTCCATTATTTCAATTTCTTCTCCATTAACAATGAAGTTATTGATTTAGGAAGTTGTCAGGATCTTTGTCTTCTTTATGTTAAGGTGCAGGACCATTTTAAGACTATGCTCCTTGATCTTGAGAAGCAAATGTTTCAGATCATTTTCACTTTCAGCCAGTATTGTGGTATCACAAGAATAGAGAAGATTGTTGAGTCTTCCACCAATCTTCACACCTTGCTTGTCTTCATACAGTCCTGCTTCTCTGATGATTTGTTCTGCATATAAATTAAACAAGTAGGGGGAAAGTATGCTGCCTTGTCATACACCTTTGCTGATTTTAAACCATTCTGTTTCTCATTGTTCCGTTCGAACTGTTGCTTCTTGATCAATGTAAAGGTTGTACAAGAGAACTGGTATACCCATGCTTCTTAATGTGGCCCAGAGTTCCTCATGGTTTACACCGTCAAAAGCCTTGCTATAGTCAATAAAACACATATAGATATCCTTTTGATATTCTTTAGTCTTTTCAAGGATTCATCTCACGTCCACAGTGTCGTCTCTTGTTCCTTAACCCAACTTGCACTTCAGGCAGTTCTTGTCCAGGTATGGCTGTAGTTTCTGCTGAATGATTTTGAGTAGAATCTTGCTGGCATGTGAAATCAGAGCAATTGTACAATAATTTCCACAGTCAGTCTGATCGCCTTTCTTTAGTATTGGTATAACAGATCTTTTCAGTTAGTTGGCCTTGATGTCTTCCAAATTTCCTGGCAGAGCCTTGTTTATGTTTATGTTTATGTTTATTAAAACTTGATTGACCGCTCTTCAAAATAAAATCAGAGCGGTTTACAATACATAAAAAACAATAAAAGTAAGGCACAAGGCCAGAGAGGGAAAAGAAATTACAAATTATAATCCTTGTAAGTATGGCAACAACCGCATCCAATTACTGTAATACTTCAATGGGAATGTCATCAATACCCGTTGCTTTGTTCTTTGATAATGCTTCAATGCTACTTTGACTTCTTCTTTCATCACTAATGGCTCCTGATCATAAGGTACTAGTTAAAATGGCTGCTGGTCCACTTGATCTTTATGGTATAATGACTCTGTATATTCTTTCCACTTTTTCTTGATCTTCTCAGCATCACTCAACATGAATCTTTGAACATCTTGTAGCATTCCAATTTGAAGCTGGAATTTTCTCTTTAAGTCTCGTAGCTTTAGGAAAGCCAATTTTGGTCTTCCTCTAATATTTTCTGATTCTATTTCCTTGCATGCATCAGTGTAGTACTTCTTGTCTCATCTTGCTGCACATTGGAAATCTCTGTTGAGTTCTGTGATTGCTTCTATTTCTTGTCTAGCCCCTTTATCAAAACTAATATGAGATTTTCATGTCAAGTTTTTTTACTTGCAAAAGGCCTTTGGATGGTGGCAGATATTAATGAAACTCAGGAGCAGGGGATCAGGAATTTGAATAATTGCTAAAAAGCAATAGTGGAGTGACTGAAATAAGTTAAGCTCAACTTCAGCCTAACAAAGTCTGAGTTCTTATGCATAAGCTGACATGGGAGAAATCTAATGAGTCAATATTCAAATGCTACCGTCAGTATTTTTTCAAATGCAGGTTGTGGCATTTAAATATTTTACAGATATTCTGCAGAAGTGGTGATATGAATACACATACATAATGGTGAGCGCTGTTGCTATATAGTTATACAGCAATATTCAGCCACTATCCACGTAGCTATAATGGAAACATTTAAGACAGCCTTTTTGCTGTCCTAAATTTAACTTCATAGCTCTATAGATAGCAGATGAATATCCACAGGCTTAGGTGGAATGCCCATGTTCAGTCCTTGCTCTGCCTCTACTGCTATTACTATTAATCATTTATATAGCGCTACAAGGCATACTCAACGCTGTACAGACATATTTAAAGACGGTCCCTGCTCATCAGAACTTACAATCTAATTAAGACAGACAAGACAAAAGATAAGAATAAGGGTAGAATAGGGAAGGGTGAGGAGACACAAGGAAAAGAAGGGATCAGGATCCAAAAGTAGCCTCAAAGTGGCAGGGCACCCTATAAGAAAATCATAGACAGAGGCTTTATAAAGGTGGAGGGTAATTTTATAAATCTTGTTCACAAGTAAAATGCTACTTTATATGCATAAAAGGCTGTTTATCAAATTTAGTCATGCCTAAAAATGTCAACAATAATGAAAAGAAATAAAAAAGAAAAAATTGTAAATTACAATGCAACTACTCCAAGGATAATCAGTTAAAGGAGGGCAAGCATTTAAAAAGGAAAAGAAAACCATAAGATAAGGTAAAAAGGGAAAGCCTATGCACTTAGGTTCACAAAACATAAATATTATTCATATACAACCAGGTAGGAAATCTGAAACCAATAACTAAAACTAAGCATTCACTAATTGTTTCAGAGTAACAACTGTGAGGGGACATAATGGATGCAGTGGAATGGGTAAACGGAGATCAATTGTTTACACCTTCAAAAAGTAGAAAGACTACAAGACATTCAATGAAGCTACAATGTAGTCCATTTAGGACTAAGAAGAGAAAATATTTTTTCACTCAATGAGTAATCAAATGGAATTCATTACCGGAGAATGTAGTAAAAATCTGTTAGTGTAACTGGGTTTAAAAAGGGTTTGGAAAAGTTCCTGGAGGAAAAGTCCATAAACTATTGTTAAAGAACACCAGGGAAATCCACTGCTTACCCCAGGATAAGCATTGTGGAATTTGTGTACCTTTTTGGGAACCTGCCAGGTACTTGTGACCTGGATTGGTCACTGTTGGAAACAGGATTCTGGGCTTGATGGATCTTGGTCTGACCCAGTATGGAATTTCTTATGTTCTTATATTCCTATATAGTTCTTATCCTGAAATTTGACATGACATCTCTTAGGTTACCTTAGATCAGGGGTGGACAACTCCCGTTCTAGTGCACCAAGATCCAGCCTGGTTTTCAGGATATCCCAAATGAATATTCATGAGGTATATTTGCATACATTCAACTATGCCTCATGAATATTCATTAGGGACATCCTGAAAACCAGGCTGGATCATGGTGCACCATGGCCGTAGTTGGCCACCCCTGCCTTAGAAAAAAAGTCATCCCTACAGCCATGGCTCTAGGCCTCAACTGTAGGAATCTCCTTTTAAACTCCAAGGTCTAAAGACAAAGATCCGGAAGCACAAATACCCTAAGGGGGTCATTCTGCGTCTCGAATAGCGAGGATGTACATCCTGTCTGGACATACATCCCTGCTATTTGTCCCCCTGCCAATCCTGGTGCAAAGGCTCCCTGTAAGTACAGCGGTGTTGTACAGGGGCGTTCTGGAGGCGGAGCAAGGGTGGGGCATAGGCAGGCCATGACTCTGGACGTACATGACCCTTGGCCTCAGAGGTGGAATCAGTCCCCCTGGACATGGGGTAACAGCAGCGGCCAGCGGTGACGGACAAGTGAGGGGTGCAGGAGCATCTCCGTAGCCCTGGCCATAGGAGGCAGGATTGTGGGTCGGGCTGTGGAGAAAGGAGGTTTTCAGTGGCGGTTGGCGATTGCAGCTCCTGAATGAAGTACCATGGCAATGGGACGTCTTGGTACTGCGGCTCCATTCAGGAGCTTGACTGAGTTAGCCAGGTTTCTGGCTGGATATCTAGCCACTGTGCTGCAATTCTGCTCCCGTGGGGATGTCTAACCACCGCGGGAACAAAATCAGGTACATCCCTTGGCCATCCGGATGTTTGGACGTTTGGCCTCCACGTGCATGACAATTTATCAACTGCCCCTTAAAGAAAACTGAGAAAAGCTTATTTATATCCGAAATACTTGCACGGGTAGCGGACTCTTCCTCAGAAATTTCAAGTAATTGAGTTAAGTTGCCCCTGCTCTCCTGTGTAGACGATCTAACAGAAATTTGTTTTATAGAAGCAAGTATATACATTCTCAACCACAAGGAGAACCTTCAAATCCAAATGTCAAATATTAATAAGATAGGATAGGATTTAAGCATTTCAAATGCAGCAATCATAGTGCAATAAGAAAAATGTAAAAACCTCAGATTATTTATCTTCTGGGCTTTGTTCAACATCTCAACCTTGTTCTCAAACAGCAGGCTTCTCTTATAACTCTTAACTGTTCTGTCTGCCTAACATATACTGTACATCCAAAATTTGTTGACTATTCATTCTCAAGGCTAGATGGCTTAGAAATTCTGTCCTGAGAACTTACACAACTGAGATGAACAATTGGTCAAGATAGATACCATTTTTGTGATCATATGACTATTCTCAGATTAGTAAACTCAGCGGGGCAGGGGGGGGGATAGGAAATGTATCCTCCATTTGAAGCACATTAGAAAAAACTCAGTCTCCTCAAGAGTCAAGAATTTAAGAACCAGTAGTAACCTCAATAAGTGATGACAGCCACAAGAGAGAGGTTGCAGGCAGAGGCTGCAAATGGATAGGATCAGACTCTATGGTCGCTTGGTTTAACCTCATAGGGTTATCCTCAAGCTCTGGAGGACCCAAGTCACTCACAAGGCAGTGAGCGTATAGTAGAGCTTAGAGAGGCCTCTTCTACTGCTTTTTCTCCTCAATTACTCAGGGCATTCTGACCCAATGTGACAAAAGAGTCCATAGGGCATTGGAGCACCTTGGACTGAGATCCCGTTATTCATCATTTTGCATATTTTTCCCTTTCCTTTTTTTGACTTCATGAAGTGAAAAGCTCAAACAGTACGTTAGGCCCCCAAAAGATCGCACCTTCAATGTCAGTAAAAGCAAGAACTATTCTTAAATGGCTCTTGAGGTGACTCTGAAAGGGCTCCAAAGGGGCATACTTCTTTGGTCATGCCCCTTCGGGCACATGGCCGTGGGCACATGAGCATGGGCTGCATACCGCGGCAGTGGCAGGTCTTAAATAGTAGTTTTTCCAGTTGTGCTGCTGATATCACCAAGGGGCGACTCCACACGGCCAAAGCCAACAAGCAATACAGCTGAAACCCCCATAGCAATGGGGCAGTGCTCTGCAGCAGACTCCACACTTGGTGAACCAGTATGCTTCCTCCACAATCTTATCTCCTACAGCGATCAATGGTAAAATCTGGAACTACAAAGATCCACCAAATTGCTGTGGAATTCATTAGTTAGGGGCAGTGCATGTATCACCACTATGCATTTCACAATTTGTGACAAAATCATGCAGTCAGTTCCACAGTAGTTTGACACTGATTGTCATAGTTCACACAGAAAATGACAGAAACCATATCTTTTCTTTCTCTGTTTTATGATTTTTTTTGGAAAAATACAAGAAGGATAAACAGACATAATTTATCTATTTCATTTTTGTCATGGAAAAATATGCATGCTCCTAGTTTCATTTAGACTGCCTTCTTACAGAACAAGAGTCCATAATCCTATTATATGCAATAATACATAGTAACATAGTAAATGACGGCAGATAAAGACCAGTATGGTCCATCTAGTCTGCCCAGCAATATGAGAGGAGTAGGTGCACTCCTTCCCATGTCTTTTAGGGAGTAGGTGCACCCCTACCCATGTCTTTGCTTAGTGGTGTACCCACCAGGAGCAGGTGCACCCCTCCCCATGTCTTCACCCCTCCCCATATCTTTGTTTCTTTGTTTGTTTAGGGGTCAACACACCGCTTCTCCCCCATTGCTCCATGTAGGACACCCCTATTTGTTGAGAAATTAGATGGTTCAGTTTATTTTGATTTAATCTTGTTGCTGTAAAGTGATCCACAGTGTCTGTCCCAGGCCATTTTAAATTCCATCACTGTGCTTGTCCCCACCACTTCCATCGGGAGGGCATTCCAAGAATCCACCACCCTTTCAGTAAAAAAGTATTTCCTGACATTGCCTTTCAATTTACCACCTTGCAGCTTCATGTTATGCCCTCTAGTTTTACAGCTTCCCCGTCTCTGGAAGAGGTTTGTTTGTTCATTATTTCTCTTTAAGTATTTAAAGGTCTGAATCATATCTCCCCTATCCCTCCTCTCCTCCAAAGTGTACATATTTAGGTCTTCAAGACTCTCCTCATAAGGCTTCTGACGCAGGCTCCAAATCATTTTGGTCGCCTTCCTCTGAACAGCTTTCATTCTTTTTACATCCTTTGTAAGATACGGTCGCCAAAACTGAACACAGTATTCCAAGTGAGGTCTCACCAGAGACGTATACAGTGGCACTAGTACCCCTTCCTTTCTGCTGGTAATTCCTCTTCGAATGCAGCCCAACATCCTCCTGGCTTTTGCCACCGCCTTGTCGCACTGTTTTGCCACCTTGAGATCTACAGAAATAACCACACCAAGGTATTTCTCCTGCTCCGTGCACACCAACCTCTCGCCCCCTATTGTGTACATTTCTCTTGGATTTCTGCTACCCAAGTGCACCAGTAAGAAACGTGGAATGCAACGAAAAGACGTGTAGAAGTTAAAAGCTTTTATTTCTTTAATCCACTTCAGCCACCGGCCGTGGCTGAAGTGGATTAAAGAAATAAAAGCTTTTAACTTCTACACGTCTTTTCGTTGCATTCCACATTTCTTACTGGGTTTTCGGCGCATGTGGAATCGTGCTTGGTTTGTTGGGTCTCTGTGCTACCCAAGTGCATACATACAAGAAATTTGAAGAGTTTACAACAAAGTTTCTTTGCTGTACCTTCAATAGCTAAATGAGAGTTTCCACTAGCATTATCAAAAACAGTGCAGATTTTTCATGCTTATATCTTTTATGAATTCATAAGAATGTTTTATATACAGTTTGTACAAAACAACATTAATTCATCTAAGAGAATCCTACCATATATCTGATTTTGGATTTTAAATTTAATCACTCACCTTTTTCAAATCCAAGCTAAGTTTAGTATCATCAAGAAACATACATCATACCTTTCATGATTTCTGTTGTTGAATCCTTCCAAAACAAATTATCAATTGTACAATTATCCTAGAACAAACATTTGGCTTTCCAAGTTCCATTCACAAGACTTGTAAAAGGAACCTGCTAGTCAACCCTTTCTTCCAACATTCTGTGTTCCTCTCAAAATACCTTACTTACTTTTTCCCAATAGGTCTATAAACTGCAGTCTAACACCACATATTGGAATCAGTCTTTAAGAATACTAATCATCTCCTATTTTGGTTTCATTCAGTCATTTTCCAGTCTCATCATCTCATTTATTCTAGACATGTTTCTGAATTTTCTCTTTGCTCAACTTAAAACATCCATTCATTCATTTAATCCCATTCTTCCTAAGTTTCTCAGATACTCATTGGGGTATGTTTACTAAATCGCGGTAGCAGACTCTGTGCGATATCGGAGCCGCGGCCCCATTGATTTCAAAGGGGCCGCGGCTCCAATATCGCACGGAGTCCACTACCTCAGTTTAGTAAACATACCCCATAGCTTATTTTTGCAGTTAATCTAGTTGTAATCAAGACTCCTTTGCAGTTATTAAAACAGTGCAAACCAAAATTCAACGCATTGGAGTCTATGGATTAAACTTCAATATGTATGTTATTTTTTGTGCAAGGAAAATATTGTGGCATGTAATATATCGCTGATTTTTTTTATTAATTTATTTATAAAACATCCAGGAAAATTCATTTTCATTTTATTTCATTGCATTTATCTCCTTTATCAACCACCTATCAATACAATAAACAGTTAATACATCAAATATTGGTTTATTGCTGACCAAATGCCATTTGAAAGAGGTGGATACAATCGAATAGTGAAAAAAGGATCAAAAGAGACATTATCATCACCATCTTAAAATTTGCATCTGTGTATATGTAAGTGACCGCACCTTAAATATCGTATGCAATTCTGGTATCTGCATCTCAAAAAAGATATAGCGGCATTAGAAAAGGTACAGAGAAGTGCTAATAAAATGATAAAGGGGATGGAACATCTTTCCTATGAGGAAAGGTTCAACAGGTTAGGGTTCTTCAACTTGCAGAAGAGATGACTGAGGGGAGATGTGATAGTGGTCTATAAAATCCTGAGTTAGAGTTAAATGGGTAGACGTGAATCGATTGTTTACTCTTTCAAAAAATACAAGGACTAGGAGACACACCACGAAGTTACAGAATAGTATATTTGAAACAGATAGGACATATGTTTTCTCTCAGCGTATAATTAGTCTTTTGAATTTACTGCTGGTGGATGGGGTAAAAGCAGGTAGTGTGGCTGGGTTTTAAAAAAGGTTTAGACAAATTCTTGGAGTAAAAGCTAGCTTCTCCTTCTCCCTCTCCTCCACCTCCCTCTTCTGGTGATTTCACCCCTATTCCTTCCCCTCCTAGACGTTTGTCTCATTCTGTACTGAGTTCCTCTTGCAACTTGTCCAATCTTATTCATATTCCCCTTTTCCCCTTCCTCTCTCCCTTTCTCTTGTGCCCTTTGGAACGCACATTCTGTCTCTAATAAACTCTCTTTTACACATGATCTTTTCCTCTCCAATGCTTTTCATCTTCTTGCTCTAACTGAGACCTGGCTCCTCCCTGACGATACCGCCTCTGCTGCTGCCCTCTGCTTTGGTAGTCTCCAGTTCTCCCATACTCCTCATCCTACAGGATGTGGTGGTGGGGTTGGCCTTCTTCTCTCCCCCTCCTGTCATTTCCAACCTCTTCCTCTGCCTCAGTCTCATTCCTTCCTCTCTTTTGAGGTCCACTCTATTCGCCTCTTTGCCCCACTTCCTCTCCGGATTGCTGTTGTCTATCGTCCTCCTGACAAGGCTTTTTCTTCTTTTCTCTCTGACTTTGACTCTTGGCTTTCCCTCTTTCTTATCCCTACCTCCCCTACTCTTATTCTTGGTGATTTTAACATCCATGTTGATAACCCCTCTGATCCTCTTACTCTGAAGCTCCTCTCTCTTACCTCCTCATTTGGCCTTCAACTTTGTTCCTCTGCCCCCACTCACCTTCATGGCCATTGTATGGATCTGGTTTTCTTTTCTTGCTCCTCTCCCTCTAACTTCAGTAATACTGTTCTTCCTTTATCTGATCATCACCTTCTCTCCTTTAATCTTCACCTTCCTACCCTCTTGCCTTGTCCTGTCTCTTCCACTCTTTTTAGGAACCTTCTTGCCATTGATCCCCTGGTTCTTTCCTCTACCATTTCTCCTTCTCTCTCCTCTGTTTTGTCCTCCGTTGATATGGCAGTGATGTCCTATAATGCTGCGTTCTTCTCAGCTCTAGATGTTTTCGCTCCTCTCATCCCTCGTCCTGTAAGGCGTTCCTTACCTCAGCCCTGGCTCTCTCCCACTATTCGCCATCTTCGCTCCTGTGCCCGCTCTGCTGAGTGTACCTGGCTCAAATCCCGCTCCCCTGCAGATTTCCTTCATTTCAAATTCATGCTCTGCTCTTTCAAATCTGCTTTAGCTCTTGCCAAACAAAATTACTTTGTTTGCCTGACTAATTCTCATGCCTCTGGTCCTCGCCGTCTCTTCATTGCTCTCAATTCTCTCCTCAAAGTGCCTCCACCTCTGATCCCTCCTTCCCTTTCTGCCCAGGCTCTGGCTGATTACTTCCATGATAAAATCCATAAGATCACTCTCCAGTTTCCCTCTAAATCCCTGATTTCCCTTTCCTGCTTTCATTCTCTCAACCCTTCTCATCCTACCCTCTCTTCCTTCCCCACGATTTCTATTAATGAAACTGCTCTTCTTCTCTCCTCCTCCAAGCTCACCACTTTCTCCTCTGATCCTATCTCCTCCCATCTCCTCTCCTCTATTTCTTCTACCGTTGTCCCCTTCATTTCTCATATTCTCAACCTTTCGCTCTCCACTGCTACTGTCCCGGCTGACTTTAAACATGCTGTGGTCACGCCTCTCCTTAAAAAACCCTCACTTGATCCCTCTTGTCCTTCTAATTATCACCCCATCTCTCTCCTTCCTTTCATTTCTAAACTGCTCAAACGTGCAGTTTACCGCCGTTGTCTTGACTTCCTCTCTTCCCATGCTCTTCTCGATCCCTTGCAATCCGGTTTTCGTCCTTTGCACTCTACTGAAACTGCTCTTGTCAAAGTCTCCAGTGACTTGTTCCTGGCTAAATCTAAAGGCCTTTACTCTGTTCTTATCCTCCTTGACCTTTCTGCTGCCTTTGACACTGTTGACCATGATCTTCTCCTTGACACTTTGTCCTCGCTTGGCTTTAGGGACTCTGTTCTCTCCTGGTTCTCTTCATATCTCTCCCGGTTCTCCTCATATCTCTCCCATTGCTCCTTTAGTGTATGTTCTGGTGGCTCCTCCTCCTCTGTTACCCCGCTCTCGGTTGGTGTCCCCCAAAGTTCTGTCTTAGGTCCCCTTCTTTTTTCTCTCTATACCCAATCCCTTGGTGCGCTTATTTCCTCTCATGGTTTTCAGTACCATCTCTATGCTGATGACTCCCAAATCTATCTCTCTACTCCTGATCTTTCTTCTGCTTTCCAGTCCCAGATCTCTTGCTGTCTCTCTGCCATTGCTGCCTGGATGTTCCATCGTCGCCTGAAATTGAACATGGCCAAGACTGAATTTCTCGTTTTTTTCTCCTAAAATTTCCCTTTCTCCTTCTTCTTTTTCAGTCTCTGTTGATGGCTCTGTTCTCCAACCTGTTTCATCTGCTCGCAATTTGGGTGTTATTTTTGACTCTTCACTCTCTTTCTCCTCTCATATCTAACTCATCGCTAAGACTTGTCGCTTCCTTCTCTTCAACATTGGCAAAATCCGCCCCTTTCTCTCTGAACTCACTACTAAAACCCCCATCCATTCCCTAATCACCTCCCGCCTTGATTATTGTAACCTCCTTCTTGCTGGTCTCCCTCAGTCTCATCTCTTCCCTCTTCAGTCTATTCAGCACTCCGCTGCCCGTTTGATTTTCCGTCAGCCTCGTTTTGCCCACATCACTCCACTCCTCAGATCTCTTCACTGGCTCCCTATCTGTTTCTGTATTCACTTTAAGCTTCCCCTTCTGACCTATAAGTGCATTCACTCTGTGGCTCCTCAGTACCTTTCTTCTCTCATTTCTCCCTCTTTCCCCCCTCGTGTACTCTGTTCTTCTTCCCAGTTGCTTCTTACTATGCCCTTCTCCTCTATTGCCAACTCCAGATTCCGCTCTTTTCACCTTGCTGCTCCTTACGCTTGGAATAAACTTCCTTTGTCTATACGTCAGGCATCTTCTTTGCCCCTCTTCAAACTCAAGTTAAAAGCTCATCTTTTCGCCTCTGCCTTTGGCTCTTGATTTTGCTGCTCTCCTTCCTTCCTTCCCCTCTTTTATTTCACCTTTCTTCTTCCTCTTACACTTTTTCTTACCTCTTTCCTTTGTCCTTTCTCTCCTGCTCTTGTCTCTTTGCCCTTGTTCTTATCTTTTTTCTACTCCTTTTCTTGCTTTGTCTTTTTAGATTGTAAGCTCTTTAGAGCAGGGACTGTCTTTTTGTGTTTTCATTGTACAGCGCTGGGTGCACCTGGTAGAGCTTTATAAATGCTTAGTAGTAGTAGTAGTAGTAATAGTAGTAAAAGCCCATAAACCACTGCTTATTCTTGGGGATAAGTAGCATGGGACTGGCTACTTTTGGGATATGTCAGGTACTTATGACCTGAATTGAACATTGTTCAAAACAGGACACTGAGTTTGATGGACCTTTGATTTGACCCATTATGGCTGTTCTTATGCGGCTTTACTGGCTGAAAGGCAAATAATATGATATGATCTTATCTCATGCTGTTTACTGAACTCTTGCTACTGGTCAAAATGTAACATCCGCTTTGAGCCAGGTGTTAACTTGTTACTGTTTAAATTAATGAAAGAGTTCGGAAAATGGCAAGTAATAAGGAATGAAGAGCACATGCAGGAGAAGAACCTACAAAACTTTATCAAAAGGATCTTGTGACTGAATTCATCATAAAACATTTCACTTTGGTTTATGGTTTAATTTGACTTGATATACCACCTTTATAATGAAAAGCAAGGCGGTTTACAAAACAATTATAAAAAGCATAGATTATTGTTGGACATCATAGGACTATTATTTATAAACATAGGT